>JAOPHQ010006629.1:45000-65000 GCA_030340625.1 Merluccius polli
CTAGCAGCACTGGATCATGATGCAAAGCCGGGACATGCCCTTTTTTTGGCACTGGGCAGTGAAATTACTCAGCCATGTAGACCGAGGCTGCTCTTGTTCATTAGCTAATGCATTATGAGTATGAAGACCCCCCCCCAGAAAACCGCTAAGATCAGTCCATTTGAAACAAATGATCATGGCCCAAGCCCCGCTGCGAACGGATGTAAGTATAAACAAGAAATCCTTTTTTCTTTTGGAGTACGGTTGGCATAGAGGAGTATATGGTGAGCAAAATCCAGAGCATGCGGCGTTATTATTTTCACTATAACTATCCTATATCCTATATAAATATCCCCTTGTTGTCTTTGTGTTTTTGTTGTGGTTTCCAATAACAGAGATATAAAAATTGATGAAAAGGCAATGTGTGAGGACTGCAGGGAAAGACTGTTGTGTTGACAAAGGAAATGGGGTGTGGGGGGGTGGGGGGGTTGGTCTCAAGTATCAAAGCATCTCATATTGGATGTTTTTATTCGCACAAGTCTTATCTTAATAGAAATACCCCCCCCTGGTTTATTTTCAAATGAAATACCGCTATACTTCTCAGCAAACAAACTCGAAGATCTAAGCACTTGAAGCTTCGCTACGCTGTTCTAAGGGTTTGTGTTTCTTTCTTGTCAATATGTTTTAATATAAACTGAATATCAACAGTTATTTTCCTTATAGCGTGATTGATGCTTTTTTTGTCCCTTTGTCGTTGTCAAAGTCCAGTAGTGAGACGTACACACCACGGGTTGGCACTATTTATATATATATAATTATTACAGTTGCACCTTATTTTACGGTACACTACTTTATATCAAATTAGAGAAAAACTAGAAATATGTTGTTTATTAGACAGTAAACAAACACAGTTATTCCCTTATTAGACACCATACACCTAAATGATGCTGTCATTTCCCAAGCTGTCGAAATGTACCCAAACACCATTTGAGCAAAAACGCTCAGAATAAACTACAGACGCGTGTTGTTTAATATTGGCAATTACCATAACGTCCATGGTGCATTGCGCCGCAAGAGTGAGTCAAGTCGGCCAATGGGAACTTGTTTACATAAGTGAGAGAGCGTCCCGACGGATAAGCTCGGCTACTTGTGCTTAGAGTCTCATTGTTTCTATTGGTCGACCTGTGGACTATGTGGATAACATCATGAGTCTCTTTGTTTCTATTGGTCGACCTGTGGACTATGTGGATAACATCATGAGTCTCATTGTTCCTATTGGTCGACCTGTGGACTATGTGGATAACATCATGAGTCTCTTTGTTTCTATTGGTCGACCTGTGGACTATGTGGACTATGTGGATAACATCATGAGTCTCTTTGTTTCTATTGGTCGACCTGTGGACTATGTGGATAACATCATGAGTCTCTTTGTTTCTATTGGTCGACCTGTGGACTATGTGGATAACATCATGAGTCTCTTTGTTTCTATTGGTCGACCTGTGGACTATGTGGATAACATCATGAGTCTCTTTGTTTCTATTGGTCGACCTGTGGACTATGTGGATAACATCATGAGTCTCTTTGTTTCTATTGGTCGACCTGTGGACTATGTGGATAACATCATGAGTCGTGCTTGGTTGTTCAGGATATCGAGTTGCTAAAGTGGCTGCCATCACATTTCACATATAACTATTGAGTGTTGAAAAGTAACTGTAAGCCCAACATATGTTTTGTCTGACTATTATAAAGGCTATGACCGATATAGTATGGCATCGTCTAATTACAGCCTGTTTTGTCTAAGCTGTCATAGGCCCATGTTGGTAGCATTAAATGTGGTGTCGAATTACAGCATGATTTGGTAGTAAGGGTAGAATAGTGTCTATAGCAAAATTTGGATCTAATATGGCATTGTATTTATAATAGACTAGAATCTTGTAAAATGGTGTCTAATAGTGAGTTAGGATCTCCTATTTTGGTTTCTAATTAGAGTATAATTTGGTATAACAGCTTTATATGCGGTTTCTAATTGCAGCATAATTTAGGTGTATGGTGTCTAATTAGGGTATAACTGTGTTTGTTTAGGCCTACTGTCTATTAAAGAACATATTATTTCTATGTTTCTTATTTGATGCAAAGTACGGCTTATTACGTCTTATTAGTGTACCATAAAATAAAGTGCGACCATTTCTTACTATACACTATATAATTATTAAAATACGTTACAATTATTTTGACTTGACGTGACTTGATGTATTAAAGTAATGATTCTGAGACATGACTTGGGTTTTAGTGACTTACAAATGTAATTAGTTTGTCATGCATGTCATGCAAGAGCCAGACTGCAGACGTCAATACTGATAAACATTGCATTGGAGAGGACAGAGCATTAGAGAGGACAGGGATCGGATATGGTAAGGGTAAGTGTGGTTGTGTGTGTGTGTGTGAAAGTATTTTCTACTTTATAATAACTAAACGCTTGGAGGCATTTACAACATATTAGTTGTAATAAACGTAAACATAATAGTGAAGTCATCATCATTAATAAAACATGAATAATACATTATTAAATCATTACTAACCTACTAATAAACACTATGTTAAGCATTTATAAATACTGTTATACATGATTTATTTTGTATTAATAGGGCCATTTATAAGCTTCTGGCATGGCCGCCCTTTATGGATAACTTATAAATAAGGCATAGATAGTTCTCACTTTAGATTAGGTCACACAACGTCACATCAGGAGTACATGCTTTACAACTAGCTTTAGTAAGCATTAGTTGCACCATTGGTAAGTGTTAAAAAATTATACACTTAAACGTAAGTGTTTAAGTGTATAATTTGTTAACACATCCGTTAAGCATTAGTGTATATCATTTATATTAAGCACACATTCATTAAAAGCACATTCAAATATGTTGTTAATAATGTACTTACACTTTCTAAAAGGTATGTAAATCGTTTATTAACTATTTACTAATGTTTTCTAAATGATCTCATGTACCATTAACAACTTCTTTACCACTAGTATTTCAATATAGGCTGTATCAATATACACTTTCGAGTCCTTGACTTTTGTCAAGGAAATTGCAAAGTTGAGACACACACACACACACACTGACATGCACACACACATTTTAAATAGTATATTTAGTAGATACAAAGGCACAAATTCACATCTTCATTCACATAGAGAAGGCATCTATTTTTGTGGTTATCTATGCTACCCAGCTTTTGTGACTAAAGTTTGTGACTGTCAATGTTTTGTCTTATCTTCGGCTGTTGCAGTGCTACACTTCTCTATTTGAATCTCACTGCAAGATATTACACCTCCTCCCACAAAACCGGGAGGCACTTAAATACATTTTCCAACACTCCTGAATTTCAACACACAGGACGTGTTTACTATCAGAGATTTGTTTTTTTTCCTTCTTCGGCTGAGCAAAACCTGCACAGACAGCAATGAAAATTATGACACACAGGGCAAATGGATTAAGGGGAGCGCGCCAATGATTAACAGTTTAGCCATTCAAAAGCAGCCAAAGTGCTGTGTCATCATCCAGAGCAGTAATCTCATAATTGGATTGCAGTTCAGAGAGCACCATTGTTTTTATTGTTGGGAAGATGTTAAGTAAGGGGGTGGCAGTATTGTTACATGTCTGGTCAATGGCAGGACTTTGTGAACAGAAATGATCCACCACATTCCCATAGAATGAACAGGGGAAGGTTTTGCATGGCTATACAGGGGAGCACACAGCGAACTGTCAGTCTTCATACACACAGAGTCGGTTGCCAGACGCACACACACGCACATACACACACACACACACACACACACCCCACACACACACCCCCGCCACACCCCCCCCCCCCCCCCACACACACACACACACACACACATATGTATGCATGACTGCGAATGATGCAGAACTGCCCAGGCATATGGCTTGGCAGAGAGTGGCGATTAATAAATAAATGAAATGATTTTTGACACTGATGATTTATTCATGCAGGGCTTTCAGTGGCTGAAACATACACTGTTTTCTTCTGGGTTTTTTTCTCGTTCTCGATGAAAAATGGATCTGTCCTTCTCTCTGTCACACTCTGAGAATAAGTGAGCAGTCCGGGCCAGTCCAAAGTCTGAAAAGCGTATCAGATATTTAAGACAGCCAATTCTATGTTTTTTTTCTCCAAAAAATAGATTTTTTTCATTATAGTCACAGTGCAGCAACTCACACTATACGTATTATTGACTGACCAGTATACTCTTGCAAACAGAAACAAGACCTTTATTTGAAGTTATACACCATCTGTTCCCTGCCTACACATTTGTATGTACTTCTTACAGAAGCATGAGATCCAGTAACTCAACAGTCTGGAATTAGTTCATAATTATTCTCCACAGACGGATGAAAGTTTTAACACAAACCTAATAGCAGTGGTGAATGAATCGCTCAGATTGTTTACTTAAGTAAAAGTAGTAATACCACACTGTAGAAATACTCTGCTACAAGTAAAAGTCCTGCATTGAAAATGTTACTTTACATACTGATGGGTAGCTTGTGAATTTCCTCCTGGGGATCAATAAGGCCTTATTGCTATAATAATATATATGTTTTATTGATTATATTTTGTATTGTTTAATCTCAATCTGCAAAGTAACTAGTAAGCTGTCAGATAAATGTAGTGAAGTAAAAAATACAATATTTTCCTCTGAGATGTAGTGGAGTAGAAGTATAAGGTAGCAGAAAATATACTCAATTAAAGTACCTCAAATTCATACTTAAGTACAGTACTTGAGTAATTGTACTTGGTTACTTTCCACCACTGTCTAATAGGCATCACAGCAGGCATCATAAGTATATCAAACTTGGATTATAAAGCAGATAAGCATTCCCAAAACCTAATGCGTTCTACATCAATGATGTATCTAAAAGGCAGTTAGGCATGTGGTGCTGTTTATCCCTGAAGGAAAGCGCTTTATAATATCCCCCCCCCGCAAGGTGCCATAGCAATGTTTTTTTGTTCTCTTTTTTTCGTAGCACACATGGAATTGCGATTGTCTTGAAAGCAGCACTCAAGTCTTATATTATTGCAGTGTGGATATAATCATTTGCAAATGTGTTTGAGTAGTATTTTAGTAGTATTATCTACTTTTATCTAGCTTTGGATAATAGTCTATCCACCATGACTCGCACATATGAGTTTTAAAACAGGAAGTTCAGTTTATGCAATTTTCTATTCAATTCCATCCAATAAACACAGTGGGTGGAAAAGCACATGCATGTAGTGGTCTATTCTGACCATGGGATCTATTTTAATATTTGGCAATATTATAGGCAAAAATGAACCAAATCCATTATGAAACTGGTGTAACCGGATGTTGTTAAAGATATCATTATCAAAACGTCAGGAAACGGCCCCCGAACGGCTGAGTTTGTTCGCGTTAATGATTCCGCCGCTCGCAGCAAATTCTCGTGTTGATGCGAGGATTCACTGACAAGTCCCTCAGTGCACTAGCGCACAGGTTTTGGTTTTTCAACCACGGTGGAAATGTAGCGCGCTACACGATGAACAGAGCGTGGCGGGATTTGAAATGGTGTGAATATTAATGAAAAGGCATAGCAACGCTTCTCGCTGGGTGGGTGCCAGAGTGTCTGGAAGCCTCGTCACCGCTTGGTATGGGAAAGGATAATTAATAGGCCGAGCAAACAAGAGCGGTTCACCGCTGGCCTTTCCCGTTCAGCTCTATTAGAATAAGAAAGCATTACGGGCCTAATGCGGCCGGCAGCGGCTGTATTATGACCAACGGCTGTCTGGAGCCTCATCGGAACAGTTAATGAGCTCCTTTAAAACACACAGCCTCGCTGCTGGACACCAGCTGGCACGCCGACCGTAGGGGGGGGGGGGGGGGGGGGGAAGACAAGAGGCTTACACACCCATGCACACGGGCATGCACACACGCATATGCACACGCACACACATGCATGCACACACACCTGTACGCACACACACACATGCACACACACACACACACACACACAGTAAATGCAACGTGCGTTAATGCATGAAATAAATGACTGTGCTTGTAAACAAATACAGCCACACATACACAGACACCATCAACGGCCACAACATATTGCTTGTGGAGAAATAGCAGGGAGAGAAGACATTAAGGGAAAGACTGAAAACAAAATAAATTGAGACTGGAATTGAAATGAGACAGGGGCCGCATTAATGGGCAAGGAATAAAAGACAAGCTCTCTGTCTTCGAGCAGGTGCTTCCTGAACACCCAGTAAATTAAGAGGAATTGTTTCCCCCGCGTCGGTTTTGCAGCTCGCTGCAACCAGGCGGTCTAGTCTTCAACAACAACACTCGCCAGGCCTGCTCTCTCTTCCCCCCCCTAGGGACGCACGCTTCCATCGCTGCCCAGAGAGAGCTGGGAGCGGCGCCCACACAGACACACACATAGGTGTCTATCAGACAGTTGCTGGCATGCACATGCATCACAAGACGCCCACCGACACAGAATGGACAGAAGCGTTTTTCAATTGTGTGAATCAAAACAATTCCTGGGATATAAGGTTATGGATATAAGCTATGCATTGAAGAAAGTCATGCCTGATGATAAAGTCTAGTTTTTTTTTCCGTTCTTATACTTTTGATGAATGGACGCCTTGGAAGTTTTGCTAAAAAATGGTACATTAGAACCAGCATCAAACAAAAGCCTAAGCCTAAGCACTATGAATTTGTCAGACAGAGGTATATATATCTATCTATAGAAACACGTATCTCTAGCACGTCTCTCCGGACGTCAGAGTGTTGAGTTGTTATAGTTATTGCAACATCGACCTGAGGGACACTGATTCCGCAACAGTACTCAATTAAGCGGTGAATCACAGTGTTGAGGGTCAAGTGACGTCATTGGCTTGTTGCGAGTGGATCACAGAGCAAACAAGGGGGAGTCTAGTGATGGGCTGACCAACTGTTTTCACAGTATCGGTTCCTTCGAGTTGATATATGTAAATGTATCGAACCTTTCGAGTTTTTATACTTTTTGCGAAATGGTGTCAGTTTCTCCATCAGAGTCTGTTATAGTACATGCACGTTCGACAGCTAGTGCTGCCCACCCCACAAAAATGATCTTCAATGCATTACCAGTCATCATGTATAAGTTTACATTAATAAAGATAAAATATTCATTTTAAGCAAAAAAAACGACAGATCGTTGTTCAGTTACAGTTCAAATGTCAATGTCACTGACCTATTCTTCATTGTCCATACTGTCCCGTTGTATATAATCCACCAGGATAAATGCTATATTATACATGTTTCATACATGTTTCACATTCTCTGGAACTGCTGCAGGTGCTTTATTTTTATTATGTATATTTTATTATTCATTAAGTCTTTTTAATAATCTGCTAATGCCTTCTACGTATTGTTGCTTGCCATGTCAAAGAGAATTTCAATGTCCAGAATGACCCTGTTTTATAAAGGCTACTGCACATATTTAAACCAGTTAAGTTTCGATTTCGCGGGTGACGGCTGAAGTGATCTTGCTCTCAATACTGGATCAATTTCAATGCGAACCTCGGGACCAAACTAGGTGCTGTGGATGTAAAATAAAACAACACTGACTTTCACACTTTGACCAACGGTCTGTCGTAGTAGCAGACATCCTAGTTCGAGAGAGTAGTTTGTTCCATCTTGTTCAGTGCCGTCTGTCTCGAGTCCGATTCAGTCGCTTCTCGTTCACTCATACGTCCCAGTTGGAGAGAGCGGTTGATCTCGTTCAGTGAGTAGCTGCCAGACTGAGGCTGTCTCAAGTCACGTCCGCTTCCTGGTCCTGTTTTGAGCGACTGGCTGCACCACCAGTAGCAGGCAGCCAGGCAGCGTGAGCAGTACCCTACGTGTGCAGCAGTATGAGTTGGGAAGTCGGATTCGGGGATTCACGTGAGCACTTGGACGTTTGACAGGCTGACCCGGTACATCCCGGTCACTCAAAAAGATTTGTTTGTTCATTTTCGCCCACCACTAGGGTGGTCCCCTCGGTTGAACAGACAGATGGCTCTGAGGACAGTCTGAGACATGAAGCATGAAACTGAGACATGAGGAAGAAACAGCGCAAAAATAATCTACTCTATAATGACACAATTGTAGTACAAATCGGACACAAATCGAAATTGCCCTAGTGGTTAAGATGTTCAACTCCCAGCCCGAGAGGTACTGGGTTAAATTCCCAAACGTCCAAAGCCCTTGAGCAAGATGCCTCACCCCTAACTGCTCATAAGAAATTGTAAATAGTTAGTTCCGTAACTTTGCGTCTTGTTTTTTGTCATTAAGATGCCACAGGTCTCTCCGTTCCCGGACCAGCAGGTTCAGAAACAGTCAGCCTGCTGAACTCCACATGCTTGTCCATAGTGTAGTTTGTAACGTGGGGTTGGCAGGAAGCTTAGCCACGGATGCCAATAGCTCAGCTCCAGCACGGAATAAAGCTGCAGGCAAGAGACGAAGTGGAGGGATTTCCACACTGTACGTTTATTTCACAGATACGGACCATACAAGCCAGGTCTCACGGCATAAACGATACTCTACAAAATAATAAACGAAGGGCAACAATGTTCGTGACCTGCATCCTTCACCAGCGTCCACATTACTAAAGTCACGGAAAACTACTGGGGGGGGGGGAAGTAAAGGTGAAACCAAGTGACAAAATAAAAGGAGGCGCCACCGTGTGGCGTCAACTGGCAATGCTCTGTTATGTTACTCTGGCTGTTACAAGTTACCGTATTCATATCATACCTCATACCTTATTCTGTATATAACATCTGCTACTAGCATTACTTATATGTACTATACATACGTACATACTTTTCATACTGCTTAGATCTTATTTATTATATATATTCCACTATACTACATACTCTGGTCATACTGCATATGTCTTATTTATTATATGTATATTTCCATGATACATACATACACATACTCTGCACTTTGCTGGTTTTTATGCACTTCTGGTTTGATTTCAAACTGCATTTTGTTGTCTCTGTATTTGTACTCTGTATAATGACAATACCGTTGAATCAAATCTAATCTAATTCATCGCAAGAGGGGAAACAATAAATAACATAAGAGCAATTAACGTTGCTGTTATGCATTGCCACATTAATCATGTTTTGGAGGATTCTTTTAACCTGAGAACACTGCTTGTAATCTGTAAGCAACAGACCTCCTGCTATGTACAAGATACAACCTAACAGGCTTTTATGTAGACTTAAATAGCCGCTCTAATTGGATGTCGGTCCAAGGATCCCAGAAGTGTAAATCTCTTTGAAGGCCTTGTACAGGCATCCCTACTGACTGTATGTCTGTCTGTCTACATATTATGTAAGGAATAAACCACGTAATTTACCAATAATGGGATAACGCGATTAGATATAAGTTACTTTCATCCATAATATTAATTGTTTTTTATCGACTTAACTGCCTGAAATTTTAATATTCTTCTACAGTGATCTGAGCGTTTTGATTTTGCGTTGTCAAGGAAACATCTGGTCGATAGTTCTGGACCGTTAATGTTGGATCTGCAACTGTTTATCTGAAACTGTTAAAAGGCAGAGGTGTCCTGTACTTGAACAATAATGCACACCCTTGGAACTTTATTGACCAATCAGATTCCATAATATTAGTTGGACATTAATTAATTATCGGCCTGTGTCAATTATAAATGTATTAAAGGAATTTAGCAACATCTAAATTGATTGGCTGTCTGTGAGTGGAGATGCCAGTTTAAGAATCATCATTCAGTGTCAATTCACTACTACTAGACTTTTAGCTGTATTAAAGATGGGGAGTATGTCAATAGAAAAGCAAAGCAATTTCCTAATACATAATGATCAAAATTATTCTCTAATTATTCACGCTTGAAAGTTGAGCAAATCAGTTGTATGTGTGTGGTTAATCATCGGGCTAATCGTGATGAAAATAGTCAATCAGTGTGGTAGGAGAAAATATGGTTGTGCGTATTGTGTGGGTGCAGCCCAAGGTCATAATTAGCATGAACTGTCTCATTTGTTCTCCCATTGTTTCCACAGGACAGCCATTTAATGAAATTGTATATCAGAATGCATTCTGTGACATTGGGCTTCTTGAAATGCTAATGAGGAGGAAGAAGAAGGAGGGATGAAATGTCAGGGTGTGTGTGCATTAATCTGCAGAGCGGCCACAATAGCCTGATTACGGTCTGACAGAACGGTGGGCTGGATCAGTCACTATCATATCATGGCTGTTTGTCTTTGTGTGTGTGTGCGCTTGAGAGAGAGAGAGAGTGTGTGTATGTGTGCATGCATGTAGTGTTACCAATGTACACCAAAGGCATCAGAGAGATCAGTGTGTTAATTGCGAGTTTAGTCTCCATATTGTGTAGATCAGAGACCTTCCAAATGCCTTGTGATCACAATCCCGTTCTCTCTCTCTGCAGAAAATAAGGCGTCAAGGTCATCGCTAATGCTAACATAACACAAGATACATTGGGATCCAGTTTGTGTGTACGTGTGAGTGTGTGTGTGTCTGTGTGAGTGAATGTGTTCACTCTTGATACATTTGCAAGTATGCACGCTGGTGCCAAACAAACACCTGTAGCAGCTCCATGTTAATTCCACTGATTAATGTTGTCTTATGTCTCTTAACTACTGTTTGAGCGGCAGCTCTCCCTGTAGGGGCTGTTTGTATGGTTAAGCATGATTCTTAAGATTGCTAAATCTGTACATGCAAGGCTAGGTTGTGAGGCGAGGCATGTGTCTGTGTACATATGTGTTTGTGTGTACGTAACGTGTGTGTGTGTGTGTAAAGGAGGGTACCGGTGCAGCAACAATCCAGAGGTCTGCCAGGAGTGCAGGAGCGAGAGGCAATTACCATCTGTTAGTCCTCTGTCGACATCCAGCACTGCACTAACTGCCTTCCTCATGCATAATTAGCCACACACACACACACACACACACACACACACACAGGCACACGCACACACAAACCAATACACACACACACCAACACACACACCCCCACACCGAGACGCAAACATCTAGACAACCGTGCACACACACACACATACACCGCCACAACCCTTGCCTCGGCCCATTCCAGGAGCCTGACTTTGGCAGCAGATTACATGGTTAGATTAACAGAACCATGCCGAATAGAGTTGCTTTCACACCGAAGACTGCAGGTCTGTGCAGAGCTGTTTTTACCCCCTGAAAGATCAAGCTGGGATTCGGAGAGGCTGGGTTAAGCTCTGCTACAACAGCGTGTCTTCCCCCTGGGATTACAACCGACAACTGTGAATGGATTAGTAATGTTCCCTCGTTGGTTCTGTCCCCAATGAGGGTCTTCATACTGTGATAAGCTGTGACTTTATAATGGCAGGCAGCATAACACCTCATAGAAATCTATTCCCTCAACGCTTGTGACGCTGAAGGCCGATACTACAGAGACTAGTGTTGTGTGTTCACTGTCTCCTGCAGTCACGCAACCTCACGGTATCTATGGCTAAAATCATGCAATCTCCTTCCAGAACACCAACGTACTCCTGCTCCCAACGGGCATGTCTGGCTGTCTGCCTGTTGCCTTACATCCGCTAGTTCCCAGCACCAGGCTGGATTACCTGTACTTTGTGGCAAAAACTTGGTGGATGGATGGAGGATAACAAATGCTTAAAACAGAGACTGAGAAGATGTTTTGAGTTGGATAAATATTGATTAAGAAAGAAGATAGGAGGAAAGAAAGAAAGAAAGAAAGAAAGAAAGAAAGAAAGAAAGAAAGAAAAGACGGAAGGAAGGACGGAGGGAGGGAGGGAACAAACGAACGAACTAACGAACAAAGGAGAGAAGGAAGGAAGAACAAAAGAAAGAAATATAGACCAAACAGAGAGCACTGTTTAGTATGCAGTATGCCTATCCACTTTTTATCAAATTTTATGTCAGCTCGGAGGCTGGATTCTTCTTCTCTCTCTCTGTCCCGAATCCCCCATTATCCCCAGATCTTCCTCCTATTCTATTCATTTCTGCCTCCTGTTTCTTTCCTGTCTTGTGGCAGCCTGCGCAAAACAGACAGTAGGCTCAGTAAAACAAAACACCATGGTTTCTATCCTCTTCCATCTTTTCTATTCTCTCTCTCTCTCTCTCTCTCTCTCTCTCTCTCTTGCCTTGGGCCTTGCCAGAGGTGGACTTCCTCGTCACAGATGACAGTTTAATCCCATTCATATTTCCTCCTCTTCCCTCTCCCATTGCATTAACTCAGGCAGATCTTTTTTTTCTTTCTTCCTATTTTCCTCCCCCTTTTTTCGTTTCTCATTCGCTGGTTTCTTTTTCAGATGTTTTTCAGACGCTTTTTCAGATGTCCCCGAGGTTTGTGCAGAGTGGAGGTGTGATCCATGGATGCCTAAGGTCGGCAGACAGGCAGCCTGTTAGGCGGCCAACCTCCCAGGCTCCCATTTCACTGAAAAAGGTTTTTCATTGATCCAACTTAAAAAATGTGAGGTTGTGTGATGATTCACATCTGTATTTTGATCCAATCCAACTTGATCTAATATGAATACAATGAGTTGCTTCAAATTGGTATTTCTAAGTCCATGGAACGATTTTTAAGTTTAAAAGTATTGATTTGATTTACAAGTTTTATCTAATCCAAAATATATAACTTTCATGAAACCACGTTTACTCGTTTAAAGGTCTTTAAATAATACATCAACAGAGCTTTTAGAAAGGTGCAGAATAAAAAATGAAAAATAAAAATTAGGATTCTGAATTAATCATTTTTTTAAATTGTCGGGTCCAAATTGAATGTTTTGTTTATCTCTGCTTAAGATGTCTGTCTAAGATGCTTGGTAAGGCTTGTGAGTCTGATGGTAGGCTTTACTCCGCAAAAGGAACCTAAATCTATAGCTAATATATCTATATGTTACCACAGTAACTGGCAACCTTGATCGCTGACAACACAGAGATACCACATGATGCCAACATCGTTAGACTATTGGCTCACAAGCAAACTTGGGCAAACTTGGTTTGTCTCATACGGGACCTCCCTTGTCCTGGATATTGACTGCTGCTCTCCTCTGATCACCAGAGGAACAACAGCAGGAGCACAGTTGCCCCAATTCTTGCAAAAAAAGGTTTTGGTAATAGCTGGTGTTGTTCAGTTTGGCATGCACAAATATGGATAAACCTGCAAAAAAGGAAGACTGTGCAGCTACAACAAACAATGGAAAGCAAAAAATTACATGGGTTAAGCCCATCAGCTATGACTCAACGAAAGCCTTCTGTACTCTCTCAATTCTCAATTGGCCATGAAGGTGAGAATTACCTAACTCAGTTGTGTACACGAAGGCCACACTAGCTAGGTGCATGCAATATCGATGCATTCTTCTATTACAGAAAATTACAAAATTGCGGCAAGTGAAGCCTTGTATGTGTCTTGTTAAGCTCAACAGTGTTTGTTTCATGACTCAAATGTTGTGAAGAAGATGCACTTTGGAAGATTGGAAAGCTGAGATGATTACAATGAATGTTTTCGGACCAAATACTGTGCGGGATATTTGGATGTATTTCTTAGTTGCCACCGATGCCTCAAACAAGGGAAATAGAACAATGTTTACAGTGTGCGTGAGATATTTCTCTGTGTCAGATGGAGTGCAGTGCAAGTGACTTGACTTTAATTAAGACCTGCGAATGTCAACTTTGGAAAACAGCACTCTGTTTACCAGTTATTTGAGCAGTGCCAACAATCACATTCTGAAAGCTAATTGCCCAGCTCACATACCTGCAATTATGCCTGTGATCAGCTGTCAATGGATATTGAGTCAATTGTTTAAAAGATCTGCAGCCACTTCTCAGTATCTGCTTCCGAAGAGAGCACAGCACAGCTCCTGGTCCAGGTGCTTGTCACCTCCCGCCTCGACTACTGCAACTCACTCCTGGCTCGACTTTCTCTCTCCACAATCAAACTTCTGCAGCGTATGCAGCATGCCTCGTGTTACAACTCTTCTCTGTTTTGGCGCCACAGTGGTAGAACGAGCTCCCTGCCACTGTCAGGACAGCAGAGTCACTCAGCAGCTCAAGACTCATTTGATCAGAGTTCACCTGAATTCTGCATAGCCTCCCTCCTCTACCTAAAAAAATATTGTCCGTACGTTGAACGTACGTTTATTGTTATCTTACTTTCTACTGACAAATGTACTTATTGTCGCTTTGGACAGAAGCGTGCTAAATGCCCTGAATGTAAATGTAATGTAGAGCGTTACATTTACATTTTGCACTGCATGCATTTTTTGACATTGAGTGACATTAAGTCAAATTCTCCGACATGTTTGCACATGATGGCTCTCTCTTCATCTAGCTGTCGATCGTCTACTGCAAAGCTGGCCAGCTCATACTTTATACTTCAGGTCCCTTGGAGAGACCTGTCCTGTGGCACTGAAGAGGATTTTTGAGGTTGATGAAAAAACTGGAGCTGCTGAGATTTATCTGTGCTTTTTTCCACAACGTGGGTTGTTTTTGACCAACTCGTAAAAAAAGCTCTAGGAAACAAAGCTCGGCATCACAGATCTTTACGAGGCAGTCTGAAAGTTCAAAATGAAAATGCTTCAGTGGAAACAGAATCACTTTTTTGGATACCAGACCAAGCAGCTAATAGACAAACAAGTGTTAGCACAAAGGTCCAAGCAGCAACAAAACTAAATTCTATGACTCTGTCATTGCATTGATTCACAAGTGGTTTGATTTCTCCACAGAAAATGTGATGATGAAATTGAAAATGATGGCTTCTATGGGGAGCTCTCCTTCACTGACCTGGAGCAGGTGGTGGCTGCCCTTAAAATGACAGTATGGACCAACTCTATGAAAATGTTTGTGCTAGCCGGGAGGAAATACAGAAAGCTGGACAGGATACCACAAAATCCACCTTCCAAAATATGATCAACATGTACAGGATTGTCTCATTCGTCCTCAGTGTGCCAGGCTCAAATGCCTTTGTAGAGAGAATTTTCTCTCCGATGACCATTAAATGGTTGAACTCAGATGCAGCACAGAGCTGATCAAAAATGTACTTCAAATATCTATGAACTGTGACTTGTCATGTAAGGACTTCTCTCTGGCTTTGCAAAAGAACAAAGGACTGATTGAATCAGCCAAGAGCAGCAAAAAATGTGCATGGAAAAAGTAGACTTGGTGACTCGTGCCCCTCTTTTCCTTTTTATTCTTGTGCTGTAAAGGTCCAAATTGTGATTTCTTTGATAATTTATTTTGAGGTTTATCCCTTCAATGCTATGGCACCGGACAAAAGGTAGCTGTCACAGTTTTAATTGTTCTGCTTGTCCTTATCATTATTGTCATTATCTTTGATTCTGTTCCACCTGTGTTGATTAATTGTTTCCTCTTGTGTATTTAAGCCCTCAGTTTTGTTTGCCCTTTGTCTGATTGTCCTGTCCTGTCGCTAAACCCAGTCTCAGTGTCTTAGTTATTGATTACGCTTTTTGTTTATCTTTAGATAAATCTGACCATTTTTGGCTTGTTGCCTTTGTTCATCTTTGCATCTTGAATAATAGACCTTTTTTGTTTATCGTTGTGTCTGCATTTGAGTCTGGAACCTGATCTCCATGCCACCTTTTGTCCCGTATTTGGTAGTGAGAAAGTTGGTAACCTTATATGTGTGCTCAAAAATATTTGTTGTATTAAACTAGAACTTCAAAGTTTAACTTCTTCTTGCAACTTCATTCATCAAAATCAAAATAAATAGATCTATAATTCATTCAAATTAAGAACGTTAAATTGACTGAATCTGCATTGTGTATTTTTTTCAGAAAGACGTGACTCGGGATCTCAGTCTTGACTCGGGATATCCGACGTCCATTTATTGTTTGCCGCTCTGAAGATAAATACAAAAAACAACAGCTTCCTTCAGAAAGCGCCCTTAAACAATTTTCCAACTCCTCTTCCCAAGAGAATCAGAACAAAAGGGCAATTACGTACATACAACTTATGTACGCAAGTACATAAGTTGTATGTACTTTGATTAATGTACTTTGTTGTATTTCTTTGATTAAAAATCAAAGAAATAAAAGATATACCTGAGGATAAATACAAAAAACAACAGCTTCCTTCAGAAAGTGCCCTTAAGCACACAGAGGAGGGAGGGGTATAATGTACATGATGGTCAGGTGCATGCTAGCATACCGTAATAAAAGATAATGTTCTCTGTAGCACCAAAACACTGCAATATACGCATTGCTATTTACACGACAGTTCCATTAAACAATATACTAGACAGGGTCAATTTTCACAAAATCAGAACCCCAAAGGCATTTTCTGATTAATTATATTGTACAACATTTCTAGGGGTATTAAGGGGTGCTGAATCCAAATCTGCTGTATATGAAGCTCAAAAATTTCCCAAAATGCCTCAAAATTGAGAAATTTAAAATGGCCACCACCGTCAGGCTGAAATATATTTTTCAGTATATCTTTTTGACTAAACAAGTTACAAACATTACATAAATGTGCTTTTGTAAGTTTTCCTACATGGGCAATTCAATGCCATATTCAGATTTGAGAAGTAATGTGAAGAAACTGCTTAGATATTGCAAAAATAGTTGTTTTTAACTATGAACTATTATTAACTAATTAATAAATAAGTTATTATTATTAATATTATCAGGCTACTTCTACTTAGTTTGTATTTTGTTTTGAGGTAAAATGTACAAACAAATACAAAAAGTTACAAACTTTAATTAAATGTTCACAGGTTTTCACACATGGGGAATTTAACATCCTGTCCTGATTTAGATCAAGTGTCAATAATCAGCTTGAAAATCACACAAGTATCGAGAAAAAGGTGGTCATTAGTGATAAAGAAGTTGTCAATCAAATAAGATCCAAAAGCAGGAAGATCCATGGGTCATGGTGATATGACCCATGGATTGAACTATATCCCAGTAGAAGTTACAGTAACAGCTTATTCGCAGTTGTGGCAAGTGTTGTCAAGTATCCTGCAGTTGCATGCTTCTATACATTCCATGTGACTCTTTCTGAATAGAATAGATTAAATAGAATAGAATAGAAAGATTACAACCAGTACAAGTACAGGTACATTGGAATACTCTACCAGTCTATCATATTTGTACATTCTTGTACACAATGATCAACATCAGCTAATTCCCTATACACATACCTGCAGCTGCAGCGTTGGCTGAGGCATCCCTTGGTACACCTACATGAAGTGAACTCCCTGCAGGCTTTAGGCATAGGTGGCAGAGACATTAGCCGTGGCACTTGACCTTCCTTGTGCATCCATCCCATTTCATCCACTGGAGGAAGATCAGGATGTGGCAGGTGAGCTTGGTTCCAGATTGTCGCTTGATAGTGTGAACGCATGATATGAAACTTCACTGCATCTGAGGTTGGAGGCAGAGTCTCTTGTGGACAACCTTTGCAAAACAACTTCACTCTTGCTTTGTTGCATGTATCAACCTCGGGCACACCATACATCTTACAGATGAATTTCTCTGTTTAATTCACAATATCTACTGTGAGAGGGCCCTTCCCAAGGCCAGTAAGATCGGTGTGATGTTGCTCGAACACCTGCCAGGCTGTTTTCTTTGCGTGACCGCTGAACTGAGACACACTATCACAGCCAGTGATGGCATGGAAGGCAAGGAGTGTGTCCACTTGATCATCAGAGAGTAACTTGCGAATGTCATGTACTGGAAAATACTTTGGATCCTTTGATGTCCCGGCTTTCATGTAGAGATGGGTGCATCCAATTCTGTCATGATGTGCTAGAAGTAGAAGAAGCACGTCTGTGTCACGCGCTGACACGACTATTGTGTCCATAGGAGCCTGGATGCAGTGCAAAATCAGTCGTGTATCAGCCTCCTCATGCACTCAGAGAGGAGATTTCAAGTTCTGGATCTGATGACTTGACAGTGGTCGCTTCAGCGAACCCACCTGATACTACAACCACTGGCTCATATTCTGGGCTGTGTTCTATCAGATGGTTTGAGAGTAGTCGAGCGAGATCTGCTTTGTTCTCTTCCAGTGCCATGAAGCTTGACCAGTCTGCTGGAAGTGGAACAGAGTCATTCACGATCTCTCTGCGTACTGGTCGGTGGCGCTGTTTACGCTTCTTTCTTGTGCCTGTTTTGATGGATTCGTCATGGTACCTGTCGAAGACTACATCAACCCTCTGGTACTTCTCTGCCATCTTCAACACTGTGTCAGCAAACTTGTTGGCATAGTTGCCGAATGTTGTGATGTCAGGCGGCTTCCCAAGTGCCATTACAAGTGCTTGGCCATCAATAAGAAAGCAGTTGGGTTCCTGAAGGGGCACATCTGAAGGGGTTTGGATATGTTTTGTCAGTATATTTGCTAAGACAGATTTGTTGGTGGAATGTATACTGCAGTTAGTTGCGGCCAGAGATGGCGGGATGGGCATGAGTTCATGCTGGAGAATATTTTCGAGGTCTACCTTGCGACCTGCTCTGTAAGCTGTGATGAGCCTTTGTAGAATCTGCCTGTCCACTTTGATGATGTTTTGCTTGTTCTTGGAAAGTTGCACGACTTCATACAAAGAGGCAAATGTTTTGGCTTTGTTCTTTCGAATGGGTGACTTCAGATCCAAGTGCTGGTCACTATCTGGAGGTTAACACAGACGTTTGTCCACAAACACTTTCATTTGTGCCTGTCCAAGGAGTTCTGCACCAAGCAGAGATTGTTGAATCTGGGGTGTGACCACGTCCTTGTTGATTATGTTCTTGAGTGTGTCCCCACCATCTTGAAACACACCGTGCTCTTTTAATGATAGACATATCCTGCTTTCATCCACATCATCTCTTTCCATTTTACACATTTTACCTCAAAACAAAATACAAACTAAGTAAAAGTAGCCTGATAATATTAATAATATTAATAATAATAATAATAATAATAACTTATTTATTAATTAGTTAATAATAGTTCATAGTTAAAAACAACTATTTTTGCAATATCTAAGCAGTTTCTTCACATTACTTCTCAAATCTGAATATGGCATTGAAAGGAAAACTTACAAAAGCACATTTATTTAATGTTTGGCCCTTGTTTAGTCAAACAGATATACTGAAAAATAGATTTCAGCCTGGCGGTGGTGGCCATTTTGAATTTCTAAATTTTGAGGCATTTTGGGACATTTTTGAGCTTCATATATAGCAGATTTGGATTTAGCACCCCTTAATACCCCTAGAAATATTGTACAATATAATTAATCACAAAATGCCTCCAGCACTTTAAATAAGCACATTTTCAGAAATTCTGCCTAGACTATATAGTCAAAATTATTAATAGAAACAACGGTAAACTATTAAGTGGTTCAAGATTAGATCACAAAATGGCAGGAAATAAATGCACACACCTTTCCCAAGAGAATCAGAACAACATGGTGGTATGTGTGTGTGTGTGGGGAGGGGCAGGAAAGACAGAACAAAACCAAATAGAAAGGAGCACATAAGGCAGCTGTAACGTTAAACTTCAGGTAACATAACAACAATAAAAGGCAATTTTGTGTAATTATAATTAAAGGGATAGTACACCCTGTTACATGTGGTCATTCTACACCCTTCTGCTCTGTTTTGGTTGGTTTCTAGGATGTGTATGTAGTTGTGTCTGATTGGTTTGGCTATTGTGAGTACTGTTGAGTACCCCCCCATCCTGGCATGTCTCCAGGCCCAGCTGCACCGCCAGGCTGTGGTGGAGAGGCTGGTCAGGCTCAGGGCTAGCCAGCTCAGGCTCAGGAACAGGGCTAGAAATGTCAGGACCGGGGCTAGGCAGGTCAGGAACAGGGCTAGGCAGGTCAGAAACAGGGCTAGGCAGGTCAGGACAGGGCTAGGCAGGTCGATAGTGACACTGGGTGGCGCAAGGCGATCAAAGGTCGCTGCCACGAATGGGGATAATGGGGAAATCTCTTCTGGGTTCATTTAGTTGGTCGGTCC
>JAOPHQ010006629.1:70000-73306 GCA_030340625.1 Merluccius polli
GTTCTAGTATCTAGTTGTTCTAGTAGTATCTAGTTGTTCTAGTAGTATCTAGTTGTTCTAGTATCTAGTTGTTCTAGTAGTATCTAGTTGTTCTAGTATCTAGTTGTTCTAGTAGTATCAAGTTCTAGTAGTATCTAGTTGTTCTAGTAGTATCAAGTTCTAGTAGTATCTATTTGTTCTCGTAATATGAAGTTTTTCTAGTAGTATGTAGTTGTTCTAGTAGTATCAAGTTGTTCTAGTAGTATCTAGTTGTTCTAGTAGTATCAAGTTGTTCTAGTAGTATCTAGTTCTAGTAGTATCTAGTTGTTCTCATAATATGAAGTTGTTCTCGTAGTATCAAGTTGTTCTAGTAGTATCAAGTTATTCTAGTACTAACTAGATACTACTAGAACAACTAGATTCTAGTTGTTCTATTAGTAGTATCTAGTTGTTCTAGTAGTATCTAGTAACTAGATACTACTAGAACAACTAGATTCTAGTTGTTCTATTAGTAGTATCTAGTTAATCTAGTAGTATCTAGTAACTAGATACTATTAGAACAACTAGATTCTAGTTGTTCTAATAGTAGTATCTAGTTAATCTAGTAGTATCTAGTAACTAGATACTACTAGAACAACTAGATTCTAGTTGTTCTATTAGTAGTATCTAGTTAATCTAGTAGTATCTAGTAACTAGATACTATTAGAACAACTAGATTCTAGTTGTTCTATTAGTAGTATCTAGTTAATCTAGTAGTATCTAGTAACTAGATACTACTAGAACAACTAGATTCTAGTTGTTCTAGTAGTATCTAGTTGTTCTAGTATCTAGTTGTTCTAGTAGTATCTAGTTGTTCTAGTATCTAGTTGTTCTAGTAGTATCTAGTTGGCCATCTCATTAAAGGACCATATCGGCCTGGGTGATCAACAATCATAGCCGTCTCGCCTGGCTTCACTAATACACCTGTTGCCAATATATTTTGGCAAAATGACTTCCTTGTACTAATTCTGCCTAAGAGCATTTAGCGCACGCCTGCCACAAATGTAAACAATGGCAATAAAGCACTTTAGTCTTTTGTAGTCATTGTGTGTCGGTCATGATAGAGTTTGTAATCATAACAGCGAATCGCCCTACAAGTCTTAAAGTGTCTTATGGCAAAGACGGAAGTGCTATATTGCCATTTTTTACTGATGAAAATGATTTATTGTAGACACTTCTTGACAGCAAAGTGTTTGATTTAATGGAGCATGATCATGGGAAGACACACAGGCAGCATCCAATCGTCTTCAGAGAGAAAATGGGTGTACATGATTCTTAGCAGTAACAACAAAGGTCTGATATTAACAAAACAAAGGTGAGGGGAGTGACCGTCATGGAGAGTTATGGATTGGCCATGGCTGGTAGGCCATGGCTTGCAATGGCCTGCTTTCACTTCCCCCCACTATGGGGAGAAGTGGACATGTCTGCACAAATGTAAGACCACTAAATAAATCTAGACAATAAAGAAGTCAGGAGATTGGCTTAGCCTCAGTATCACACTTCTTTGCTACAGTGGCAATGCAAATGCTAACTAGAAAAACACCTTTCAATTGGAGAGAGGAAGAGAGCTACTGTATCTCTAGGTGCCAGGAGAATTCATACAAAGGCATTTTAAATGAACTAGCAGTAAAGTAAAGAAGGTTATATAATATAATTCTTCCCCTCATCGTCTCATTATGAGACCCGCTGTGCTGCCACAAGGTTGTGACGTGTCGTAACAAAATAAACACCGTTCTTATGACATTAATTCTCCTTCTCGCCACTGAGATCAACGAATAGATAACATGTTGTTGTTATGTGCATCAGTGAGGTGACCTGTAGCGCCCTCCACCATACACACACACACACCGGCCGCGATGAGCAAATGTGGACATGTTCTCCGTATCCAAACGGCATCGGGGGGGGGGGGGGGGGGGGGGGGGGTTAGGACCAGGCATCTCTGGCAAAGAACATAAAAGTGTGTTCTAACAAACAAGAAAAGAGAAAGAGATCCTCTGTGGATGGATGAAATCCTCTGTGGATGGATGAAAAGCGTGGTGTTGTCAGTAATAGCGAGAACGGGGAATTCAGGGAGAACAACAAATAATAACACAATTTCAGTTGATGCCGGTAGTGCGTGTAGGAGTGACTAATGCTGGCAGGCCGCATAGTCACGGAGAGTAACATTGAAAAGGACGCCCAAGAAAGAAACACACGCAAAAAAACGTGCATGAACCCACATAGACACACATGCATGCACTGACTTGGAGATCCAAATCTGTACTTTATTTAAGTGTCTGCTTGACCTTATTTAACCAAGGGTAAAGCGATACAATCTCTTCTACTGGATCATCTATATACAAGAAGGAGTTAAATGAATTGGGTAATTGCAATCCAACTGTGCGGTTCTTGCTTCAGGCGGTTTGCCAGGATCACCTTCGGTTGTCATTGTACTGTGTAATTATTCTGTAATGTATAATATGTACTGCACACTGCCATACCAGCAATACATAAAGTAGTAGTTAGTTGTAACAGTGGGTCGTTATGGAATTTATCAATCCATAGAGCATAACAACTCCACTGGCAATGAGACGGTACATTATAACAATCTCTCCTGTCCAACATTTTTAGTTCCCATGGAAACCTTTAGCAACTCCTTGTAGGATAAATAACCGCAAGGCACAAATTGTGCAAAGTGGTAGATAGATAGATAGATAGATAGATAGATAGATAGATAGATAGATAGATAGATAGATAGATAGATAGATAGACAGACAGACAGACAGACAGACAGACAGACAGATAGATAGATAGATGCAAGAAAAAGACAGTCCCTCCTACTCATCTTCAATTTAGGCAGAGCAGCACTTACTAGAAGCAACGGTCAACTCAGATCATTCTAGACTCACTCTCATCTCTCTCTCTCTATACATATCTCTTCCTCTCTATATATCTCTCCTACTGTACTTGGGGGATGCAGGATTCTGGGTTGGAGGTCAAATTTGAGCAACCGCGGTAAAAAGAAGAGCTATAAATATCCAAATGAATCGTTCAACAACATGTGTGAATCATTTCTGTGGTTTGCTTGTTTTTTAGACAAAGAAATATGGTCCTGTCCTGAGAAAAAAATAGTCGTTCAGTAGAAATGTCCATTTCTGGAATTGGCCAGAATCCAAGACACACATCTGTTTCAAAATAAAACTCTGTGTTGTAGTCTGTGTGCTATGTTTATAGCCACTGATTAACACATACAGTGAGTGTGATTACGTTGCATGATGATACACATCTTGGCGGGGGGGGGGGGGGGGG
>JAOPHQ010006630.1:0-69759 GCA_030340625.1 Merluccius polli
TGCATGTGTAGCTGTAGGTTATGAATAGGCGGTGTGTACAGGCTGCGGTCCCTGATGCATTTTGATTTATCCACGCAGGCGAGCAATATTTTCTCCTCCGCATTAGGCCCCAACACTAACCTTTACCTCTTTCTGGGAGTTTTCCACGGTGGTAAAGGGGAATTGTTTTGGGGTCAAATGCGATGCGCATGAAAAGTTTCAACATTTCCCAGAGTGAGCTGTTTGTGGTTTTGTATTGAGAATAAGTGGTCCTGAGCCCAGACGTTTACAAATGATACATAAAGAAAGCTGAGACTAAGGTAAAAAACTGTCGTAGGGCCAACTACTACTACTACTACTACTACTAAGACTATGGCTACGGTACCATGTGTGCTGTTTCACTACATTTTATTTACACCATTTTGTTGTGCACATTTTGTTGTTTTTCGATCTCATGTCCAATTTGGATAGGATTTTTGTTGAGACGTACTATGTCTTGCACTAATCAAAAAAAAAAAAATAGTCCACTAACCTCGTCTTTCTGATTCCTGTAGCTACTCTGCACTCTCACCATTTTTACGAATGTGGCCGTGCAGCACTTTAATTGTTTGTAGCAATTATCTGTTCTCAGCCTCACTTATCCAGTAAATTGTTCAATAAAAATATGAATCAATGTTACATTTAAAAAAACGCTCTGATAAATGACTGTAGATGTAAATGTTTGTAAAGGAATGTCAGATTTTCCATAATAGTGCCATTATCAAACCCCAAACTATCCATCTGTGGCCTTGCAGCCCAATCCCAGCCTATACATTTACGCTGTCCATTGCCGCGGGATCTGGCGCCCTGTCTTTGTAGACCGGGGTCGCGTCAGGCCTCTTGTTCTTGACAGCAGGAGCCTTTAATTCATGAATCACGCACAGGCCCACTCCTTGACCTTGTGAATGGAGATTAATGGAGAGCTTTAGCGGCAACGAAGGCTATCAGGAACTATGCTCCCGCTACTAATGGAGCTGGAGTTTAACATACCCAATTATGTTGTTTGCATTTCGCCTGTGAGCACCTATCTGTCAAGGGAGAACTCAGTCAAGTAAACTGTATGTTTGCACTCACTGGCTAAAATTAGGGCCATTCTTCCAGACAGTGACATTTCATTTAAATTTTTTCACTTCCCCATGTATCCGTTTTTTGAAATGTGTTGTGTTTGCGACGTGAGAGAGCATCTGTGCAGGGGCGGGTGGTGGTGCTCTGTAAGGGAGGGCGATAGAAGGGGGCGGGCCTCTCAGGACCCAATCAGAAGAAGGGTGAGTTTGCGGTAGGTGTTGTCAATTACTAATCACCTGTCCCCTCTTTCAAACACTGCAGAAGAGGTCTAACCCGAGGGAGCGTCGGATGTGTGAAAGACACCTGGAACGTGTACAATGGTGGCGGACCCTGGACAGAGCAGACCAGGTATTTTTGAGTGTTATGCTTTGACATTTTCCTTTTTTGTTTTGTTTTTTGAAAATAAATTGTGCTCATCGGGCTGCCGAAAAAACAACCCGCAATATAACGTTCGATACAGAATTTGTCGTACGTATCCATTCACTTCCTCTAGTGCCAGTAGGACGTCCAAACCAAGCATCCCCCGGTTTCAGTACAGAAGACAACGCATGACTAAACATAGAGGCTTGGGTGTATAAGGGTCCTCATTAACTGATCCTGCATCGAAATGCATAAGGGGTTTTCCCGGCTTTCACAAAGTTTTGGGAGCTCACACTCATCATGAGTGTTATTGTGAGCCATTAGCACACTTGGTGGACATTGTTTGCTGTACGAGGCTCTTTCAGGGGCGGTTCTTGTAGTGTACACATAAGATAGTTTCACAATTTATTTTTTGAATTCTGATGTGTGAGACAGTTTGATCTGTGGTGGTCTCTCTTAGCCTTGTGAGACCATCCCGAATGCTAGGACCAATCAGCACTCGCGGGAGGGAGTTTCTGTTCGCGACGTACAAGGAGCACCGCAATCTGCCAGACAAAAAAAAAACAATGGTGGTGCCCAAGGAAAGTGTAGCAGTCTATGGAGCAATAAAATCTGTTTTTATCCGAAATGTATTGAATAACAATGTTAAAGTGTAAGTGAGCCCCCTGTTTCAGCTCCAATTTGAACAGTATATTTAAAAAAAAAGTGTTTTGGGCTAAGAGTTATATGAAGGAGAAGGGGATGTGTTATCCCCACGCTTTACAACACACGCCAACTTTGTGATACCGTTGTTGTGTATGACTGTTATAATGAGCGATGTTGTATATGAAATGCGCCACACACCGCGGCGAAACTATAAGTGTCCGAGAAGCTTAAACCTCTCTGGGACACGGACATCAACATCAACCGCTGCCCAGACGGAGCTCCACACACACACACACACACACACACACCTCGCCACCGCCGGTGTCCCTTCGTCGTGACGTTGAAGCCTTGGAGGCACTTGGACACCAGGAAGAGAACGCAACTTGGCTTCGGAGCAGAGTACAACGTCTCTGCCAACCACCCGGGTTGGCGGAGACTGACAAAAACATAGGATTTTACACTTTTTTTCTCTAAATGACGTGGTATTTTAGAAACAGCGACAAAATGGCATAGAATACTATGTTGAAAATCGTATGACACATATCACCACGTTTAAACCCCTTTTTTTGGGGGGGGGGGGGGGGGGGAGGATTTTGGGTTCACTGACACTTTAAAAGATTAACAGAAATCTGACTGTGTGTTCACATCAGAAGCGAATTAAGCTGCCAAATCACCGGAAGTCATTCAATTTCTATGGGCAAGAGCGACCAAAGCGACACAAGCGACAAACGCTACCAGCGGCAAAAGTTGAGCAACCAGAGTGACCAAAAAAAGTTGAAGATGGCTGAACTTTATGCAAATTACTATGACGCAAAGCGTCATAGTAAAAAACACTGACAGCCAATCGGAACGTAGACGCTCTTCACTTGCGTGGATCCCAGGGAACACCGGCACTTTGGTTAGGTACGTCATGAGCTACTATGCGTCAAAAGCGAACGACAAAAGCGAACAGAAATATTTGCAGCGATACTTTATGAGCGACCAAAGCATCTTTGCAGCTTAATTTACTTCTGATGTAAACACACAGTGAAGGCTTTTCTCAAATGAGAATATGTTTCTGCTTTTCTTCCACCGGATTCAGCAAGGTTGAAGAGAGCCCTAGCAGCACTCTGATTGGCTGGAGTTTTTTGAACAACGTAAAGGCGGACATATTTGGAAATCATTTGCTGCCCAGCCAAGGCCAGACTGATCAGGATGGTCTCACGAGGCTAGGTCTTGATAAAGGTAATGTTTATAAGGAAGAGATACAGGAGAGAGGGAGGGAGAAAAAGCTATTTTAAAACGATAGGCATTTAATTGGATTCTGTCTTTTAAATGCTTCCCAAATGGTGAAAGCATTGATGTCATTTTTTCAGACAAGATAAGGCAATTTGGTGGCAAATACATTGAGTTTTTTTCTTCTTTATTGCGTATCAGGGACCATAATGTCTGTGCTCCGAGAACCTTTTGCATTGTGAATGAGTGGTTATATTTGTATCCATCACAATGAGATGAATCGTTGAGGCATTAAAACGACCCAGAGGCACTCTATCCCCATCAAAATGTGTCCGTTGACAGATTTATTGATTAGATATTGCCTTTGTCAAGCTCTGCGTCTCAGACAGACTTTATAATTTATTTTTTTTTATTAAATACAATATTCACTTCTGCTTCAAATTCTTTTGATTAGCTGAATGGCATTTTAAATGCACCCACATTTTCGGAATGGTTTTCATTTTTTTTTGGCTAGTAAAATAAATAAAAGTAGTATTTTCTCCAGCGGCCTAATAGCAATGTAAAAAGAAATTGTAAAACGCCAACTGCTACGTAGCTAATCCCAACTGCCATTCCTTGCTTTGTAACCTTAATGGACCGTGAACTGTTTTGGGTCAAAAAGGCATACAAAAAAAAGAAAAGAGGTATTTGAGAGGGAGGATCTTTATCTGTGAGTCGGCAGCACAGCACAGCTTCGGTCGTCCGGGCCCATTACCGCTAACTATCCCATGGCATTTAGAAATTTGTGTTTTGTGATTAGCCTAATGGAAAATGTTCTTAGATTAAGAGGCGAGAGATGCATGGTTCCATTAAACTCTCCATGATGCATTCATTAAGAGTGCGCTCTGCGTTGCGCTCTGAGTGCACCGTCTCGGTGGCGTGCGCGATGGAAAGTTGTCACTGTTAATGTTATCTAGTCTATGCTACCTTACAATACGCCACACAGGTGGTTCCATAGTGACCGAGAGGCAATGCTGACGTTGATTAAAATCGTCTTGACTGACGAGCTGTGCAAAACTGTCTTTCTTTTCTCTTCTTTTTTACACGTGCACACTTATGGAGAGGTTATACTTAGTCTGGTTGTCAAACCTGACAAACGTGACTGGAGAGAGCACTAAGGAATGGTAGAGCCATTATTCATGGGGTATCGTTCGAGGGGGAACACATCGCGACTCCTCAGGAGCAGTGCGAGAGGAGCTTGTCAGCTTGAGTGCGGCGTTCGTGTTCCCTTAATGCATGTCTCGGGTCTCGGCGGTGGGTCGGGCGTCAAGGGAACCGGCTCCTCCCCCCACCTCCTCCTCCTCCTCCCCGCTAAAACGTTCTCATCTGCTCAGAGGAGACCTCAAGGAGACCCCCCCAAAGAAGAACAGGGGGGTGACAGATGTCAGGGTCGATCATCAGAAACGTGGCTCATTCCCCCGCCGTCTGCGGCGCAGGAGCGTGATGCAGAGTGATGCAGTGGTCGCGCGTCCGGCGCGGCGGACCGCCCCTCAAAATGCGGCGTCGCACAGTGTCGCCGCGGCCTCAACCTCATCCATTGCTGACAGGGCTCCCTGGATGTGACGGCCCCGGGGACCCACTGGCTCCATCTGCTCTGTCCTTCCCACTCACTGGCGGTGTCACGACCAACACCCATCTGGAAGCCGCCATCCGTCCTCGTCAGGTCCCCCCCCCCCCACCCCCCAGGCCCCATCTTTTACGCCGTCTATCCATCTTCTTCCAGTCTCCCTGCTGCAACCCCAACCCCCCCAACCCAACCCAACTACCAACACCACCTACCTTTATTTAGCATCCTCCCCCTAGACACCCCCTTTATCACCATCTATCCATCTTCTCTCCTTTTATCAACCGCTGTACTCTTTCTCCAACCCCCCACCCTCACTACAACCATACTCCTGCAACTGACACCGCCTGACCTTATTTAACCATCCTCCTTCAGACATGCCACATCTTTTACACTAGTGTCCCGCGGCCCGTCTGTCTTCTCATTCTCTCGACTGTTGCACTCACCTTCCCCACCTGCCAGCACCCACCCCAAACCCCCCCCCACCACTACAACCCTACACCTACACCAACACCACCGACCTCTATTTAGCATCCTACCCTCGATGCCATCTTTTACACCATCTGTCCGTCTTCCTTTCTATCAAACGCCCTCCTCCTCCTCCTCCTCTCCCCACCCACCCCCACACTACCACCCTACCACCCACATCACTTTATTTAGCCTCCGATGTCACACTGTCAAATTGGCCGCTGGATGCAAGCGGTCACTCTTGAAGGAAACAGCGTGTGATTGTAACCACGGGGTCTGTATTCAAAATGATTCCCGCCACCTTTCTCCCAGCCAGCTGAGGCTGCACAATGACGCGCTAAATTTGTATTTAGAAGAGTTTATTGTTGTTGTGAACAGCAAACGCGTTTCAAGCCATAGTTAAGCTAGGGCAGGGGGTGGGGAACGAAAGAGCATGCCTGTCAAGTTCAGCCGACAGCCATTTTGATTTTTTTCGGCGGAGTGACAGCTTTCTTTCTCTCGACTCAAAGCCTCGACGCCAAAGCCGACAAGTCTGCGACTGAGAGTTGAATTGACTCGAAACAAACTTAAATACGAGGGCGACCACAGAAGGGGCCCATGGGAGGAGGAGGGGCAGGGGCACCCTAAAAAATCAAACCACACACACACAAACACACAGTCTGTATTCAAAACAGATCTCCAGGGGCCCTTTCATTCAGGACCATTCATCTGACTGGTGACGGGCAGGGGGGGGGGGGGGGGGGGGGGTTTGGGGTCCGCGTCCACCGCGCCATGCTACCAGGCTATCGGAAATAATGAGAAAGTCTGAGAGTATTCAGTTGGGAATATCAAATTCGTGCCAGAGTGTGAGTAATCCCATCAGTAAACAATGCAGAGGTCATCGTGTTTTGGAGAAGTCCAATTAGCCGGTAATCAGTGCTAATCAGACAAGCTGCTCACTATAGCGTCTTGGTGGTGATTTTCTTTCAGCAGTAAAGAGCTCTTTCTGTTGAACAGCCTGCCCCCGCCACACACACACACACACACACACCCTGGGATGACCCACACCCTGTGATCCTGTATTATGGAAGCGGGAGGTGGAAAAAAGGGTTAGCAAAGATAGAAGGATAATTAGCTATTAGCAATGCCATTCATTAGTGTGTGTGTGTGTGTGTGTGTGTGTGTGTGTGCAGCAGGTGTTGCCAAAAAAACGTCTCTGGTGTGTGTGTGTGTATACCTGATCATGTATCGGTCTACAGAATACTGAAGTAACCATTAGACATCACCCTGGATATAAATAAACGCTAAACACACTGTTGTCTATGGGTGTCTCACCTTAAACCGTGCTAATAGGCCACCGGGGGATTAGTGTCACCTTTCAAGGTGAGGCGATCATTATTCGCTAATATACAAAGCCTTATCCTTTAAAAGCAAAGAACAACACAACACAACACCACATAAATAACTACCAGACACAACACTTTGTAGCTTTCAGCTCTCTCTCTCTCCCTCTCTCTCTCTCAGGTGGCGGGCGACAGAAGACAGCATGACAGTATGGCCAACAGCCGAGCGTTAATCAAGTAACTCGGGGGGGCCGTTAAAGCGGCCCCGGTCTTCACCGCTATTACACATCGACACTCGACTAGCGTCCCTTACGGCCTGTCAAACCAACCGGTGGTGTAAGGCTTCATCAATCACCATTAACCCCCCCCCCCACTACACCTGCTCCCCAAAACCAGTCTGTAGGCCTATAGGAAGGCGTCGCCATAATGAGTTTGTGTTTAGACGCGTGTAACACGCTCAGCCCGCTAGCATGAAACGGCAGACCCTAAGTGATTTGTGAGTTTAATTCCTTCTGCTTGGCCCTGCATTGGCCCAAGTGGCCACCTACAACCGCCCCCCCCCCCCCCACCCAATGTACATAAATGGTGGGTTAATGAGTCCCCGGGAGAAAATTGCTTTTTTTTTTGTTTTGTTTTTTGCGAGCACGTGATTTGTTGGCGGCATCCACAACTCAAGGTTATCGGCGAATGTGAATTTCTTTTAGCTTCCTCATCAGACGGATCAATATGCGCTTTTCGTTTGTGTTATTTTTCAGTTTTTTCTGTCCTTTGTTCGTCGAAATTGCTAGGTTCGTTGTTGTTGGAAAGGTTCGTTTGCACCTAGATGTGAGAGAGAGGGTCGCTGATCGATTGGACATCGGTTGCCAATAGCATTGGCTTGATTGTTTCTGAGAGAGCTGTGAATTGACCGTTTGTCTTAATCTTCGCGGCTAATAAGATGATCCCCTCTGGGACTCGTGACAATGGCTGCTGTCGTGTCATGGGGTTGTTGTTGTTTTTTTTGCATTTCAGTGATTTGGTTTAGTTTTTCTTCCTTGTCGTCCAGGCTAGTTTACCGAACGCATGTGAACGCGACGCGGCGTTGTGTGATGCTGAACGGTGACGCCTGAAAAGCAAATTGAGCATCAAACCCATGAGCTGCTGACGATTATACTTTTGTCTTTTTTCTTGTTCGGTTTTGTCATGTTGGCAAAATACGTCGCTTAAAAAGTTTGTTTCCCTCGTCGATTAAGGGCAGGTGACATGTTTGAAGCAAAATGTGTCACGAGCCCTATACCCCCCCCCCCCCCAAATTAAAAAAAAATTAAAAATTAAAAAATTAGCATCTAGTTAAGCTTTTTGGAGGGACGCTACTGTGGAATTTGAATCCACTCTGTGGGGAAAGACTGGGGGTTTTTGCAGAGGGGGAAAAAAAGCAATCCTTATATCCCCCTTAATTAAAACATGATTTATGCTTAGTCCTAACTATGAAGTTGCCTTTGATGGTGCTTTTGTCAATTAAAATGGAGTCCACCAGAAGATTACAAAGGACTCATTACAAGCAGGTTGAACTCAAGGACAAAAACAAGTTCCAGGAGCTTTCTAGCAAAGTGCTGCTAGCAGCGTTCATGTAAGGACAAAAAAAGGTACAACTCACTAAATGCTTTTGGAAAAAAATATTTTCCTTTCTTAAGGAATCTCATGCCTCATTTTTTTCTTTGTCCTGCTCTGGCTCTTTTATGTTTGCTCTCTACAAGTAAATGTAGTGTAGTGTGGTGTCAAGTTTAATCCCAACTGTCATATCCACATCCACCTTTGGTTTGTTCCTGTGGTGTGTGACAAACAACGTTGTTACCAGCAGCGCCATTCTGGGCCCTTTGTCCACCAGAAAATATGTCACACTCCATTTACTCTGTGCCCTAGCAACACCAATACAGTACTTTTCATACCATTGAGAAAACCTTAAAGCCTGAATAAAAGAGAAGGGCAGCATGAATATTTAACCAGAGAGCACTGCTTTTTAGAGACTTACGGGCGAAAAGGGAGCCCAGCTGGTTTAAATGCGTTTCCTGATGAGATTGAGACAAAGATGGAGTATGCTGCCACCGCCCCTCACCCTCACCTCACCTTCCCTCCTCATTGCTGATTCCAGCATACTCCATTGGCCCTGGTGGAATAAATAGAAAGACTGAATGTCTGGGACACTGGTGGTATTAAAATTCAGCCACAAAAAGGCCAGCACAGCCATGTCTTGTCCCCTCGGGTAATCAGGTAACTTGGGCTTAATAATATCGTTCTTCAAAAAAAAATAACGTACACACCATGGATCCCTAGAGTAGCAGGTGACCCTATTAAACACTGTTTATAATATATTGTTGTGGACTAACTAACTAAAAATCTCTAACTATCACACTTCCCCTGTAGCCTAGCAGCGGTGTTAAAAATGAATCCACACGGACCGCTGCTTAAACCCCCACCCCCCAAACGGTTTGACAGGACAGAGCAGACGTGTCATGGCGTTCTGCAGTGAAGCGAAGGGGGTGGTGGTGGCGGTGGTGGGCGGGAGAGCAAGGGGATTGGCAATATTTTATTTTTTCACGCCATAAAAAAAAAACAAAGAAGGAATTTGTCCGCCCGGGCGGGCCAGCGACAAGTCGAGCGGTGGCACGATTGACAGTTCATTTAAGAGGCCATTAACTTTACATACACTACTTGGAAAAAGAAGTACACATCATATTATGGTTGGTAGTAGTGTGCCAAAGCTCTGAGCTGCCCTGTCTGCTGGGCTGAAAACCATAGCATAATAAATAGATGGTATTTAATCGAGAGAAGAAATAAAAGTGGAGTCATCAGCAATTCGTGACAAGAATTGGGCGCCCTGTAGACGCCACTTAGGTCTGATACATGCTTGCTCCTTTAACCAGTTGGATAACTGACATATTTGATCAATGTGAGGCTGGTTTTATTCAGTATTACATTGCATTTAGAGATTGGATTGATAAAATGTTGTGATCTTTGACAATTGTAGCACAAAAAAAGCATCAGTTTACATATGTCAGAAAAATGTCCATACGAGAAGGGATCGTAAAGCAGTCGCTATCCCACTATTTTAATTGTACATATTGTTGTGCTACATACCAAATTGGGGAAAATGCAATCAATGTAATTGCAAATCACACAAAGTGATCTTTTACAAGTGGCCCTGATTACAGCGTTTTATATAACAAAAAATACATTTAAAAGATGACAATACAAAAAATAATAAACGCTATACTGTGTATAAAACCAATACAAATAAAACATTGGCTGAAGAATATTTAATTGCTTCCAAACTTTATTGAATTATTCAATATTTGCAACTGGTTCACATATAAATAAATGCTAAAGCAAAATTGCTGGGTAAATGATTAGTCTACAATCAATTTCACAAACGTGAATATGAAATACAAACGTATGTGTTAACCTTGTAAAGGTAAAGCTACGATGACGTTAAGACTAAAAGGAGAGGGCAAAAGAGAAGAAAGGTGAGGAGACGCAATAGCACATCGAATCGATTGTGTCCGGGCTCCGGATAAAGGAAAGAAGACATCAAAAATAAATTAAAAATTAAAGAAAGAAAGACGACTGCAAACTGGAGCACATTCTTTGCTTGCTTTATTCCCACCCTTTCTATTTCAGTCCAGTCTCACTCTAAAGCTGTTTCTATAGGCCAACATAGTAGCACCCATACCATCAATATCATTCATAATCACTTGGAATAATTTATAGTTCATCCATAAATAATTGTGGTTTACCGTTTGAATCAAATGCTTTGAAATTTTAAATGCACTCAATCTTACCATCTAGCTACCAAGTTGAGGTAATAGCAGGGATCGATGCTAGATAGCTGCATAAAGCATACGTTTTTTTTTCTTTTTTTATGGTGGCTATTGAATATAATTAGCTTACTGTATATTGAGTGTCATATTTGCTACCTTTAATTTATTTAGCAGACACATTCATCCAAAAAGACTGACTTCAACTATATTTATATCTTACTATCTTTATTATGTACATGTCATTAATGAGCAGGTAGGCGTTAGGCATCTTGCTCAAGAACGCTGCGGAAATTGGCATTTGAACCCAGATCCCGGCTAAGCCCCAAAGCTACGCTTAATGCTGGAGACAGTGCCGAATACACAGGCAGGATATTGTAGTGGCTGGGGGTCTTTCGACTGGGTACTGTGTTTGATCCCCCGTATCCACAACCTGACCCGTAAGGCATCCTTGAGCAAAACGCCCAAACCCCTACCTGGAGAACCAAACCCCCCCCCCCCCCCCCCTTTTGGGGGTGCAGGGCTGCAGGCTCCCCTGTGATAAACGCCCCTTCAATTCAGTTTTAGTAAGCGGAGGAAAGGTGTGTCGCATCAATCAAACGCTTAATTAGCAGGTATCAGCCAATCAGAAGCTACGCGTGCAATAGCAGCATGTGTTTGACCTATGAGAGGCAGTCATCTAATGCAAACCAAAGTACATGTGGTGTATACGGCGTAGTAGCTTGTAGCTTGATGGACTGATGTGGATCGGGGGTCTTCTTGCTGTGCAACCCCCCCCCCCCCACCGCCCTGCCCCCCAACCCCATCACCCCCTCCCCTCAGTCGTGGTGGGTAACGGACAGTATGCTGAGTCAGCGCGGCGGGTCCGCGAAGGAACTGATTTAAACCGCCGCCGAACCGGGGCTCAACTTTCATTAGCCGTTGTCATTATTCCCCGGGCTGCTGTCTGACAGATGGCATTGTGGGATATCGGATTTTATGGCAGGTCATCTTTCATATCCAATTTCTCTTCCCGTTTGATGAGAAGTTCTCGCTCCAGTCAAATTAATTTTGCCGTTTGAATATTGATCGGACTTTGCTCTTTCCCCCCCCCTCCATTACCCCCCCCTCTCCTATTCTTAATATCTCTCTCTCTCTCTCTCTCTGTCTCTCTGTCATGTTTTCCTTCTCCCCCATTCCCCTCCATCGTAACAGACATTATGTCTCTCTCTCTCTCTCTCTCTCTCTCTCTCTCTCTCTCTTACGACTTAATATTTCCCCCGGTCTTGGCACTCAAGTACAGATTAAAATACCTGAATAAAAAAAACAGAGTTGTTGGATCTCCGCTTGGAAATCGTACCGTGTTGTCTGTCAAATCGTCAAGGTTGCGTGTTTGTGTGCGACCTGTCAGGGCATAATTCAATGAAAGGTTGTGGTGAGGTCATGAGGCTCCTCTCCCTCCCTTTACCTCATATCTTTGATATCACCCACCCCCAGCCGAGTCCTGGGAGGCTTGTTGAAATAAGCCTTAGCCAGAGCGTGAAATAAATTGGCAGGGTTTGTGAAATGTACCGTCTGACTACCCGGCGCCTTGGCGAGAGGGCAAGCGGGGTCACGGCTCCCCCCCGGTCGGCGGTTAATCGGTCAACAGTCGGGCGCGGGATTTTGTGCTCATGTGTCTTTTTATTTTTATTTCTTTTTTTTTTTTTCCGGCCGTCGTTCCACCAATTTTTCTGGTTGCCCAGACAAGGGGACAGCTGACCCGAGGCAACTCTCCACCTGTTGGTACCACTCACACCACTGGAAGGAAAATATCCGCCACTACCGCCACTACCGCCACCGAGTATTTTGGCGTAATGAGACTATCGTGCCCACCCAACCGCTCTCCACCCCCGCCGCCACCTCCACGCCTCGCTCCAGCCGAATTCAATTTGAGGAGAGCCCTTACACGGAGGGTCCACAGCGGTATCATACCAGATTGGAGCTGATGAAAGCCTTGAAGGACAAGGTCTCACTATAAGTACATCTGGCAGATGAATGTCTTTATCATGTAAATATGAGGGGCCCTGGAAAAGAGCGGGAAATCATTCTGGCCTTTGGTCAGAATGATTTTGGATCATATTACTCTAACTAATGGCTTATTTTTTTTCTATAATGCGATTTGCTAATGATCAAGACTAGAATTTTTTTAATTTAAATTTAGGGGGGCTTAAACATTAATATTAATACAATCTGATATAATGGAAACATACATCGAATGAAGGAACAGATTTGTCTTGGTGAAATTTACGATTTGCGAGGTAATCAAGCGTAAAATAATGTACATCTCCTGACCAATCACGTTTCCTCTCTCGCCCTCTTCCAAGCGTAAGATATGCATATTCATGCTTCAAAAAGTCATCAATTGTCATTCAGCGTTATTTTTTGGGTAGTTATAAATCTCGCCAAAGGCTTTAGAAGTGTTCAAATTGCTCCTCCTCATGAATAATTTAGCACCGTTGTAATTATTAACGCTTGGCAGCCATTTTCTGCACACCTTAGTAGAGGAGCCAATTTTTTTCGGAACTTTGTCGCTGCCGTTGGCCCTTGTAAAGTATGTTCGCCCGAGTTGACAATAAATAACGCATATTTAACGCAATTTAAGCCATAATACATCATAAATTATCTAAATGGTAGAAGAAAATACGTAACCAAATGTTTTTCTAAAGGAAAAACAACCAAAAAAACATGCCTCAATTTATCTTGAACAAGCGAGCACGCGAACCTCAAGACCCCCAGAGTACAATCTGCTCCTGTGAATATAGAACAATGATCTTGGGTATATTAATATGAATACTTCCACATCTACCACATTCCCACCAGTTGAAGCCTCCATGGACCCACCCCTACGGTGGGGGTTAAAACCATTGGGTTGTGTGTGTGTGTGGAGGGACCAACTGGCAGGAGTCAACTGTAAAATCCCCCAGTCAGCCTAACAGTGCATGAAACACAGAGGCCTCCATGGTCCACTGGCCCTCCCCTAGGGCGAGAGAAGAGTGGGAAGACCACAAAGAGAGAGAGAGAGAGAGAGAGAGAGAGAGAGAGAGAGAGAGAGAGAGAGAGAGAGAGAGAGAGAGAGAGAGAGAGAGGGGGGGGAGAGACTTTGCCGCATGCCCTCGGTCAATATGGCAAAGGGGCCCCATCGGTGTCTTCCAGGAGACCCTATAGAGCAAAACACCACTGTGTGTGTGTTGTGTGTGTGTGTGTGTGTGTGTGTGTGTGTGTGTGTGTGTGTGTGTGTGTGTGTGTGTGTGTGTGTGTGTGTGTGTGTGTGTGTGTGTGTGTGTGTGTGTGTGGAACCAGCCGTAACCTTGTAGCACGTTTGTTTGGTCCTGATCCTGCATTGGCATTGTTTTCGTGGTAGCTGGGCACGGGGGGCTGCCTACCCCCCCTAAAAAAAGGGTTGTCACGGGAACCAGAGCTGTCGAGGAGTGGGGGGGGGGCAGGGGCAGGCAACAGGAAGAAGAATACAAATAATGAGCCATTTGCTTAAAGGTAAAAAGACGACGAAGAAGAAGAGTTTTTTAGGCCACATTTGTTTATGTTAATGCCTGTTGTCCTTTTAATCAGGGGTGCAAAATTGTCTCCATTTTGTGAAATTGGATGAGTGCTGTTCAGTTACAGCACTGCACGTTGTTATGATCACATGAGTGATAGTTGACTGTTTTGGCCGCCCTGCTAACGGCCAGGCACTGTTGCGAAATGTGCTAATCGCTTTATACAGATGAATTGACCTTTCTCGTACAACCATTTGCATGTATAATATATGAGGTATCCCCTTAACAACATTTTTTTTGTACCACTATCAGAAGTGTACAGATCATAGCCAGCAGCTTATAATAGGAATAGCAGGCCTAAAGTAGGCTCATATTAGCCTATACAAGGATATAGTAGGCCTATAGTAGGACCATAGCAGGGCTATATCAGCCTATAGTAGGACCATAGCAGGGCTATATCAGCCTATAGTAGGACCATAGCAGGGCTATATCAGCCTATAGTAGGACCATAGCAGGGCTATATCAGCCTGGAGTAGGACCATAGCAGGACTATATCAGCCTATAGTAGGACCATAGCAGGGCTATATCAGCCTATAGTAGGACCATAGCAGGGCTATATCAGCCTGGAGTAGGACCATAGCAGGGCTATATCAGCCTATAGTAGGACCATAGCAGGGCTATATCAGCCTATAGTAGGACCGTAGCAGGGCTATATCAGCCTATAGTAGAACCATAGCAGGGCTATATCAGCCTGGAGTAGGACCATAGCAGGGCTATATCAGCCTATAGTAGGACCATAGCAGGGCTATATCAGCCTGGAGTAGGACCATAGCAGGGCTATATCAGCCTATAGTAGGACCATAGCAGGGCTGTATCAGCCTATAGTAGGACCATAGCAGGGCTATATCAGCCTATAGTAGGACCATAGCAGGGCTGTATCAGCTTATAGTAGGACCGTAGCAGGGCTATATCAGCTTATAGTAGGACCGTAGCAGGTCTATATCAGCCTATAGTAGGACCATAGCAGGGCTATATCAGCCTATAGTAGGACCATAGCAGGGCTATATCAGCCTTTTCTAGGCTACAGGGCTATATCAGTCTATACTAGGCTATATTAGGCTATAGTAAGACTATTGCAGGGCTTTAGCATCACTATTTCCCCCTCCCACTGTTCTTCTTCCAGCCGTGTCCTCTCGCTAATGTATTTATCCAAGAGGTTATTAAAATATGGAAAAAAAACTATGGGGGGCTTAAATGTACTGTGTGTGTGTGTGTCTAGTGTATGCGTGTGTGTGTGTGTGTGTGTGTGTGTGTGTGTGTGTGTGTGTGTGTGTGTGTGTGTGTGTGTGTGTGTGCGTGTGTGTGTGTCCGTGCGCTTGTGTGGGCTTGTGTGTTTATTATCTCGTCCGAATCACTGCCTTTACAAAATATAGATACTATATGTTGTTGGGAGGAGGAGGAGTTGCTAAGTTGCTGGGAGGAGAGTTGTGTTAGTGCTCGTCAGAGCATGTAGTTGGGCTTCTGAATTCATCAATCAGTGACTATGCAAATTGTTCTTTAATAGCCTACGGCATGGCTGGCCGCCGCCCCCATTCTTCTTTATTTGGGTTTCGGCTACATTTCATACCTTAATGGATTCCATAACCGCTCCAGATACAGCCCTAGCGGCGTCTTCTCTGCGGCTGTTTAATTTTTCAACCGTTATCCGTAACACTAACGCTCTGTGACGCTGTCTGTTATTCAGAGGCCGTCGTTGAATTCAACGGGGCGGTGTGCGTAACGCAGTAGATTCGGACATTTTGGAGTTGTTGACGCCGAATGCGATGATGGATGAGGTCGGCGATCTGAGAACAATGTTGTTTGTGGGACTTTCTGTGATTGGATGACATCAGGGAACCGCATCGTCTGGTCACCTGACTGTCATCTCTCCTTATGACCTGAATGCATCACATTCAAATGTCTCAATTTCCCATCTGGGATTAATAAAAAGTGCATCTCTTGACTTGATAAATTGGCCGTACAGCATGATGGCTATTATGTTGTAAGTAGTTTATGAGTTGATAATAAGTAGTAGATAATAACAATGTAAGTTGTTTAAGTGCGATAAACTAAAGAACAAGTAACAAAAAGTGCTTTTGTCGGTTGTCTGTTGTTTTTGTTAAAGTAAATATAAAACTATACTTATATTTATCATCGTTTGTCTCTAATACTCTTTATCAGCTTTCTTCTCTTTATTTGTTCACCATTATTATTCACTTCAGACCATACGTATAAAAGCCTCAAACCAAATAAAAATGTCTGCATCCACATCCTGCGTTATCACTCTCTAGGATCACATTCAACACATTCGCAACAGGAATACAACAAAGCATTTATTTATTTTTTATGAACGTCGTAATTGTCTTCTTGTCACTTCAGTCATTTTTGTCAAAGTTTGAGCGTGCCCACCTCCATTCTCTGCCTGTCAATCAAACTTCCCAGATAAGGGGGACAACAAAAGAGCGAATGAAATGCAAGGAACAGAGAAAGGCCCCCTAACCAACTAACCACTATCAATGGATTTGAGCGCCTGTATTAAAATAAGATCCATCAAAAGGACCTGTCACTTCAAGGGAGACTGCTCTTCCGCTCTTATTTTATTATTCTGCTAAAATCAAATGTGTATATGCAGCCTGTAACCATATGTAGATGTTTTGAACCACAGTCTCGTCCTCGGCAATATGCACCACCTGAACTCGAGGATTTCCGCTATCAATAAAGGCTTTTTTTTTTTTGTAATTTCTTCAGGCTGTGAGGGAGTCGGTGAGTGAGTGAGCGAGTGAATTACAGGGGGGAAAAAATCCTGTTTAATGTGTGGGCAGATCATCTGGCGTTTGCATAGAGGAATATCACTTCACAGGGTTTGTTTTTGTTTTTTTCCTCATCTGGAAATTGGCTCCTCTACTAAGGTGTTTGGAGAAAATGGCTGCCAAGTGTTAAATAATTAGAATGGTGCTAAATTATTCATGATGAGGGGCAATTTGAACACTTCTAAAGCCTTTGGCGAGATTTATAACGGCCCAAAAAAATGATGATGAATGACAATTGATGACTTTTTGAAGCATAAATATGCATATCTTGGAAGAGAGGGAGAGAGAGAGACAGAGACAGAGACAGACAGACAGACGAAACGTGATTGGTCCGTTTTTTTCTGGTTTGTTAGTTGTTTTTTTGAATATTTGCCCAGTGTGTGTCTGGATCCTGTATGAAGAGGCTGTATTGTGTTCATAGCAAAGTCTCGATACGACAGACACATTTATATATATTTTTCTTTAAACACATAAAATGAAAATACAGCAACTTACTGACAATGCAATTAGTTGATGGATGGTGCTGCCAGTTGCCTAACCCCTGTCTCCAGCAATGCCTTCTCACATGAACTATGAAGAGCAGATGCATGGAGTGCATAGCAAATAGACAGCTACTCGACTTTCTGAGCCCAATGCAAATAATTCCTGACGGGCTGTGATGGATTCATGTGGAGGAGGAGCAAAGTGAATTTGAGGAGCGGTGGCACGGGGCCAAGAAAACAACAAATATGATGATGTTGAATACGATGGTCTAGTGGTTGGTGGGGGGGTTGAGTCCCCGGCGAAAGGTGCTGAGTTCGAACCTCCAACCTGCAGTCTAAACCTGTGGGCATCCCAGTATGCCCTAATCCCTACAGGACATGTATGTAAAATAATCACTGTAAGTAGCTTTGGTTAAAGGTCTACGACTGAATAAATAGCAAATAGTAATTTGATCAACTATACACCTCGCGTTCAGTACCCCAGTAAAACAGGAAGCTCACTGTACCATCACGACTTCACACTTTCCCAGCCGGGGAAGGCGCCGAGATTAGCACAAACTCTGGCTAACTTTCCCTTTCCTTCCTTCGCGTGTCATTACAGAGTGACTGCACATGTTTGTGTGCACTTGTTTCACTTCCCCTCCCACACACAAACAAACACACACACACACACACACACACACACACACACACACACACACCAAACATTAAGTACAAAAACAACCTCCTCCTCACCAATACACTCAAAAATAGAGCAATGGAAAGCTACAAACCCTCCCTCCACCCACCCCCAACCCCCCCCCACTCACCTATCCATCACCCCCCCCACACACACACACACACACACACACACACACACACATGGCTTGAATGGCTTCTGATCAGGATCCCTCCATCCAGAAGCCACCCAGGTACTATACCCAGTGGGGGGTGGAGGAGGAGGGGGGGGTTGCTAATGGTTTCCACATGATGCACAGCAGTGCTCCGGAGATGACGGACAGCGAGCGGGAAGGGTGGACAGCTAAATTGATTCTAATGCTGATGCTTGGGCTGATGTGTGTGTGTGTGTGTGTGTGTGTGTGTGTGTGTGTGAGAGAGGGGGGTTGGGGAGGTCGTGTTGAGTTATCTTCAAATGGCATCAGTCAACCTCCTTGTGACCAAAGGGGAAAGCTGTGCATGCACGTACACACACACACACACACACACACACACACACACATGTGTATGTGTGTGTGTGTGTGTGTGTGTACACGACGTACACACGTACAGACATGCACACACAAAGGCACATAGCAAGATGCATGTGCACGCACACAAACACACAGATATACACGCTCAGTAACATAAAATGTGTGTGTGTGTGTGTCTGAGAAAACAACAGACATGTTCCTTCTGTCTCAGAGACCACCATTGCTGGGCGTCCACACAACACTGGCAGCCGGTCGCAGAACCCCTCAGAAAAACGCTGCGTATCGATTTTATGTCCGTCGTGTGAATTTACTGATAGTCTTTCTTTCAAATTGTTATATTTAAAGAACAAAGACCGAAAGGGTCTCGAGAATAAGAGAGAAGGAGTAGAAAAATCATGTTTGCCTTGGGTTTGTTCATAGTTGTCTGTAGCAGAGTATTGTAGTGTTGTAGCGTAGTATATGTAGTATTTTGTTCGCTCCCAGTGTCATACTATAGTGCACATAGTGCATAGTGCGTAACTGTAACATACCCAGAAAATAGCACAGATATAGCTATATTTACTTCTTAATAATACTTAATAATAATAATAATTAAGTAATACTTGCATTTTCTGTCATACTAGACATGGTAGCCTACACCAAAAAAATAGAACAGATATATAAAAAATAACATATGTGTTTGTATTATATTCTCTCTATCTCTATCCCTTGTACTTAACACTTTCTGTTAAAGTAAATATTCCTTTGACACTGCGGCAGCCATTATGTTTTAGCAGAGAACATTAGTTTTAATAGCATATTATTAGCCGAGGGGTGAAGAAACAATATTTACCCTTGATTAATGAACACGTGTGTATAATCTGCTGAGTGGAAACTATTTCTGCTCATCTGATGTAAAAAAAAGTGGTTAAAAAAAAAAAAAAGGTGAATTATGGTTTGTTAGCGTGCGCTGGCCTGTATCTTAATGAACAGCTACACCTGAGCTTATTGCAATGCAGTCAATGTCACCTCCCTTTTCCAGCCATAACCTGTCTATTAATCTTTAGTCTATTTACCTCAGCAAATGCCGGCCCATGACAACCGGCTGAGTAAATACATAAACTGCTTAAATGGTCACTGAATAATCACACCTTTTTCTTTTTTACAGCTTCTTTTCATAATTTGATAGCACTGGGTAAATCTAAGTCTATTTTATATGTGACTGGGTTATATAAATCACGTAACACTTGTTTATATCTGCAGATAATTACTTTTTAGTGTTCTTAAGCCATTTCCATACTTATTGAGCTTGGGGAAATTACTTTTTTTTTTACTCCCCCGAGCAAACAAATCAACTGTAAATCACATTACAGTTGTTATGACCAACAATTGCCATGATATAACGCCGCCACGGTAGACAGAAAATCTCACGCGCCCATCTTTTTTACCATGTTTGTCTGTGTAATTTTTCCGTGAGAAGACTACAATGGTGTGGATTTGGTGGCCGTTCCCTCGAGGGAGGGATGCGTACACAGATGTCATGCAAAGCGCTGGAATGCTTCTCTTTTTCTGCCTGGTTTATTTATTCCACATCAAAATACCAGCACACCCTTATGTGGACCCAACACCATTCCCCCTATTCCCTTTGATCAATCTATAATTCAGGATAACTGAAGAATAAAAAATGTCTTTTATGTACCACAACCACTGAAGATACATTTATTATAACTGCTTGCATGAGCCGAGCTGGCTTTGCTTCGGCGCAGGTAAATAACTGGTCAATATTGTTGTTTTTATCATTATTGGGATTTAAACTGAACTGAAAAAGGTTTGCGGTGTTATATGTGAGTGAACAAAAAAACAGTTGTAAACTAAATGCATTACATCCTGGTACCAAGTTAGCAATGCCATACATGTTAACAGATAGCAATAATTAACACATTCATTAAAGACTATCAGAGAGACATTACGTCTATGAATCATTGTTTTTGAACTAAAGGGTGATGAATATCAAAGGAAAGTATAAAGCAGCATGCCAGAAAGGTGACTTATTTTAGCTAAAAGTTAACTAATTTAATGCCCAGTGTTAGAAAATGAATTAAATATGTTCGAAATCCATTATTTAGAAGTCAGTCTCATCACGTCTTGCACTCAAAACCGTACTTAACGGTATTTTGGCCTTTGCTACACCTTACAGGCATAACTTCATCATGATCTCACATTTTGTAGAACTGCACACAACTGCTGATTATACCATATTATATAACGTCCAGACTAAGTGAGAAACTGCAATTGAATTACTTTATTCTTTAGTTCTGCAGATCCCGTTTGCAATTTAGTTTTGTTATTTGCAAATTCCAGGAAAGGTCAGTGTCTTTCAAAAGGCACTCTTGGTGCAGTAGACTATAATGCAACAAAAAAACAACCTGTGCAACAGCAACACAGAAAAAAAGTGTGGTTATTTTCCAGCACACATACACACAAAGACACACACACACACATACACACACAAACACACTCACATGTTCCTTTTCAATAACCTTGTAGCCACGGTGCCTTAGATAACACCGAGTTCTTGCATAACCTGCGTGGTGCATATTATGAAGAAATGAAGAGAACTTATCAGTCATCCTTACAATACTACATACTTCTTCTAGTCTCACCGGGAAACTTGAGATACGTCAGATAATATGCCGTAATTCATACTAGCGCCATCTTGTAGATAGTATGTCAACAGCCCCCCCCCCCCCCCCCCCCCCCCCCCCCCCCCCCCAACAAAACACACACACACACACATGCACAACCACTGCTGTAGCGTCTCACATCTCACACATGCAGTACCTCCACCCGCTGTACAGACCGCGCTGCAGCCTGGCTACTCTATTGGCCCGGACCCCCACCTACCGCCGCCACCCTACGGCAGGTTAAGCCCCCCTGCCATTTTCTCCCATGGAGCGGCGGCGGCGATCGACCGGGCCCTGGGATAACAACAAACGGCTCCGTCTCTGCGATGGCTGGTTTTATTTCTGCCGCGGTCAGAGCTCAAAATGTTTGGCTAAAGCGCCATCGCTGCTTTTTTTGCCAACAGCCGAGAGTGCCCTGACCCACAGAGTCGGGCGAATGTGAGAGCTTGAGAGCTGTGTGTATCCGAGTGCTGACCGACACGCACGTTAGTGTGTGTGTGTGTGTGTGTGTGTGTGCGTGTGTGAATATATGCGTAGCCTATCTATTGCAGTATTTTACAGTCCTGTCTGACAAACTAGCACATCCTACCATGTCCTAATTGCCAAGTAGATAAGTTGCTGTCAAACTCTATAAGTACACCATTATTTCTAAGGGGGAAAATGGCTCATTTTGATGTGTGCATCATCGTGAGCAAATCATTTCATACCTTAATTGCCATATCGACGAGTTGGCAAACCCTATATCCTCAAATACACTTATTCTCTAAAAGAAACTGATTGCTTTTACAGTACATCTACATCAGTTTTAGAAGAACACACTGTTTTCATCGTAGCTCTAACCTGATTACTTTCACAACAGGTTACAACACGTTTTCATCGTAGCTCGGGAGATAAGGTGGGTCGGCTGGCGACTGGAGGGTTGTTGGTTCAATTCTCGGTTTCTCCCGGCTAAAGTGTCGAGGTGTCCTCGTCCCGGGCCTCTCTGTCGCTCTTTCCGTCTTTATTATGTCTTTATTTTGTCTTTATTTTGGCCAGTGTTTCAGCCGACTGTACATTTTAACGTTGCTCAGCACATTGTGTGTTGTTGGGTCTGTTGGGCGTGTATTATATTTTTGGCAATGTTTCATATTTTGCGAACAAATATTGTCTCGGCTATGTGGCCCAATCGTGTCGCTTTTGTAACAATTGGGGGAACGTTTTAGCGATACTGCTAAGCCGCTGAGCTTATCGAAAAACAAATGTGTGCAAAAACAAAGTGGTGTTCAATATGGACTACTTTTTAAGGGCTTTACGTTCAACCGGAGGAGGTCTTTAAGGACTTAAGGAAGAAAGTCCAAAACGAATCGTCGACATTGTGAAGCCAAGGCCCTCCCATTTGTAGGCCTACAGCCGTGCTGTACAGTACTAATGGCGGTGAAGCGGTTTATACGGTTGTTGAAGTGTCTTTAGGCGGCCCGTTGTAAAGAAGATTCACACTGATGGCATTCTCATGGCGCTCTATCACAAAGCCAGCCTATCCGTCGCTGTTGTCCCCCGCGCAAGTATCTGTTTAACACCTGTAAATAACAACCTCCTCTTTTTTTTTCCTTTTTTTTTATTGTTTAACCGTTGCGTGTTTACAGGCAGAAATGCTCACCGGCTAACATTCAGCGCCCGAGTGTAAAACGTTTGGAAACTGTCGCCGATGATAAATGCCGAGGAAGAATACGAAATAAAAATGAAAAATGGCAATATTGGCATCCAAACAATAGGCGGAGGCACTATAGCTAAGTATTTCTCCAGAGAAATATAACATTATGCTGTCTACAAGGGCATTCAGCGAGTAAGCATAAAATAAGGCGAGAGAGAGAGAGAGAGAGGGGGGGGGGGGGGGGGGGGGGGGGAATCAGAGAGGGATACATTGAGAGAGGGAGAGATGAGAGAGGAGGAATGAAAGAAAGGGGATGAGAGGGGAAACTGCACAACATCCTGTTGACACGGTGCTGCAGTGAGGCTGTAAATTGTGAGAGTTGAAGCCTAGTGGGCATCGTCACACGATACCCACACTTTCTCTCTCCCCTCTCTCTCCTTTACCCCCCCCCCCCCCCTCTCTCGCTTTCACTCTCCCTCTCTCTCTGTCTGTCCCTCTCACTCTCACCATATGTCTCCGTGTCTCTCCATCATTATTTCTTCCACTGTAGTACGCAGTTCATTGTCATTCTGTCTCTGTCTCTCTCTGTCTCTCTCTCTCTCTCTCTCTCTCTCTCTCTCTCTCTCTCTCTCTCTCTCTCTCTCTCTCTCTCTCTTCTGAAGTACACAGTGCATTGCCATGCTTTCTCTGTCTTTGTGCTGTCACTTTGATGGTGCCACTCGGAGGCCCCATAAACAACGAGCCTCTCACCCGTCTCTCTCAAGGGGATGCCGAGATTGGACGCCCCCCCCCCCCCCCCCCCCACACACACACACACACACACACACCCTCACCCCTTCTTCAAAGATATAAAGGGTAATACTATTATTGCCCTCACCTATGCTGTTTTTATTTTCCCCCTCTCTCTCTCTCTTCATGGCTGAGGGTGTTTGGATATTTTTGGGTGTCTTTCGTGGCAGCACTTACAAGGGGAAGGACTGCCGGACCTGCGGTTGCATCACTTAATTTAGCGGTCAAACGCTTGTTGTTTTTTTCTCTTTGTATCGGGTGATGTACTTCTGTTTGTACCAGGCGAAAAGTACAAAAAAAAAACTGTCACGCCACACAAATCATTGTAGTTCTAATGTTTTTGCCCAACATTGCACCAGTGTACTATACTTACATACTAATAGTAATTATATTAGTAATATTTCAAGGGAATATTATGATGGAGTGATGGAGTGCGCAGCCTTCAACGCTCAAACTTTCTATCTCTATCTTATCCATGAGATGGTTTTATTGAAACACTGACAGTTGTTTGTATATGGATTGCACCGACCATCGACAGTTTTTTAAATTTGACCCTCAAGGTCAACGTCTCTTTCTCTCTTCTCTCCCACCACTTCATTATCTCAACCCTGAATCTGATCTGAATCTGTTGCTTTGAAGTGCCTTTGGTTGACCCATCCCTGTTTTTTAAATAGTATTGATTTCACACACACACCCCGCCTTTCCCCCCTCCGGCCAAACCACCCCTACTCCACCCAATCATATGGGGGACCTTCAATCAGATGGGGCCAGCTCTCTCTCTCTCGCTCTCTCTCGCTCTCTCTTCCTGTCTAAAGAGTCTCAAAAGCTGGCCCAATCGTAACTGCACAGATACATCCACTGCTCAGCAATTATCAAAGGTTGGGGGTGTGTGTGCGGTGTGTGTGCGGTGTGTGTGTGTGTGGGGGGGGGGGGGGGGGGCGGCGGAGTGGGAAAGGAATTGATCCAGCGTCTCGCGGTTACGGTAAACAAAGCCTTCTGGTCCCCGGTGTGCTGAGCAATTATGAAGTGCAAGAGGAGGCGGTTGTTTTTTTGTTGTTTTTTTGCTGTTGTGTGCAAGCTCTTCGAAAAAAATGTGTGGGGGGGAAAAAAGGTGCGAGCCAACCGCTCCCGACTGTAATTATCAGTCGCAGGACTTGCCGGTTTTTAGTCTTTTGGGCGCGTGCCGCTTTCTTCACTTTGTTATCGCGGCGCCTCCGCGTTGTTTCTGTGGCCTGCGCTAGTCAGGGTTGAAACACGACGTGATTGGCAGACGCCGCTCCCCTCATCCTGCTTAAAAGATTCAAATTGAAGACCCGAAGACTCGAATTGAAAAATGGCTTACCAATTCGAGTGAAACATCACTTTCCATATCGACGTACTTGATTCGCTCCATTTCGTTTTGACAAACGTAATAGTGCCATATTTTACTCACACACACACACACACAAAACCCGTGATATGTATTTGTCTTTCCTTTGCCTTCTTCAAATCTATCCACGCCATGTTTGACTCAAACTCTTGATACGCAATATGTCCCCGGGTGCCTCGCCACAGATTGATATATGAATAGCGTTTATGAAGAGAATAAATTGATCTTTGATGTTTGTCCTTCAGGGGTGGCGGTGGCGGTGGAGATTATGACATTGGTAACTGTCAACAGTCTGTTCTTTCTCTATTTCCAGCGCAGCGCCGTGGGGTGGGGAAACACACTTGCGAGGGCTACCATTTGAATCAAAATGAAATGGGCTATTACCCTTCATTGTGATATTTCTGGGGCGATGGGAAATGAAAAGAGGTCTCTCATTTGTGCTGCTGTGATCTGGTTACAGCGATGATGGCACATCGTCGGAGAGCAGGCGGCCCACGAGGACCGCGTTCATCAGCTCTCCAATTACGTTTGGACTGGGAACCCGCGCCACTCGAATACGAATACGCGCAACGTACGACGGACGTAAACGGGCCGTAGTCACAACGGCGGCGATCATGGATCCAGAAATTCGGCTATGCTATAGCCGAACTTCTGGGGGGAGGCGGCATAGCGCCTGGGCTGGAAACCGCAGCGTTTCCTGTTTTGCTACCGATATATTCCTCCGAAGATAAAAATCAATTAAAAATCGGCAAGATGGAGGTTTCAGAAGAGGATTTTAACAAATGTATTTCTGCAGAGGCCGGTCTACTACACAGGTTTGATTTGAAACCTTTGCAGACAATTTGTAGAAGGACGTTGGCGTCCGGACAGGAAGTTTTAGCTTGTAGCCTCCGGCTATACGGGAAAAGTTTAGTTTATCAATGCTGGCCGAGTTTGCGTTGCGCTGTTGGCCAAGGAGGGATACCGACAGCGGGAAGACGATCCTGTTGTTTTAGTCATCAGTCCTCTTCTGGATCTGGGATGAATGGTCGGCCATATCACGTTTGTTGTGGTTCCACTATGGTCAGGATGTTTCCAGTAGAGACCCGGTCCATGTAACACGCGTCTGCAGATCCCCGCCCCCAGCAACACGATTGGTTGAAATCAAATTTAAGGAAAAAAGAAAATGAAACGCCTCGTTCAACCAGATTTGAGCTCGTCTGCCATCAGACTAGATGTTAATCTAAAGTCTGATAATTTACAGGTTTTTTTGTCATTTTTTCTGTATTTGTTGTTTGTGCCGGACGCAAGTTCAGCTGTGATTTTTAATGATGTTATTAATCATTTCAGGAAAATACAGTGCACACACACTCATAGCCCCCCCCCCCCCCACACACACACACACACACACACACATACACCACCATCACCCTCAACAAACACACACACACACACACACACACACACACACACACACACTCTCACCCACTCTGGCTCCTTGTGTGTGTGCACATGAGTTATAGAGACCATCTGCCTAAAAGTCGCAGTCAGCAGAAAAGCGAGAGAGAGAGGAAGAGAGGGAGAGGACGGGGAAGATTTCAATTATCAATATACCATTTAATACATCGCCGCCAGGCCCATACAGCCTGGCATCTCGACAGGGTGAGATAGGGGAAATGTTATTTCTCAAACACATCAGCAGAACGCTGCAATTTTTGGCGTTGTGGTGCAGCGAGTTCAAAACCGTGGGTTGGAGGGGGTGGCTCGCATTTATCAAACAGTAGTTAGAGAGGGAGGGAGGGGGAGAGAGAGAGAAAGCGAGAGAGAGAGAGCTCTCCATGCATGGGACGTCACGTTACAAAGCAGACGGATCACAGAAAGGTTGTTGGAGTTTGATTGTTGTGATCAGGAGTTGGGAGACACTGTTGTCTACATTGTCAGCCTTTGTGATGATATCAATGCAGTTATTTCCCATGCGATGGAAAACAGGCGAGCGGTTTGGGTCATGGCTGGACTCGATCCGAAATCTAGCGCATCGCGTTAGATTGTGAATATACCAAGCTGAGCTTTATCCTCGTGAGACCATCCAGATATTCACATTTGCCTCCTTCACAATTAATATCAGTCTGGCCTTGGCCGGGCTGTAATTGATTTCCGAATACAGCCGTGGCCTTAACTCCAGCCGATCAGAGTGACGGGTGAGCTCTCTTCGCTCTCGCCAGATCCGATTGGTAGTAAGGCGAAAACATATTTTCCGCTGAGAAAAGCCTTCTGTGCAGATTTCTGTTCATCTTTTAATATTGTTATTCAGTCTATTTGGGATAAAAACAGTTTTGATTGCGACGTAGATTGCTGAACTTTCCTCGGGCGCCACCATTGTTTTTGTTTTGTTTTTAATTCGGCACACTGCGGCGGGGCTTCGCCGTGAACTGAGACTCCCCCCGAGTGCTGATTGGTCCTGTCATTTCTTAATTTTTTTTGGAAAAGGCTTTCAATGGGATCTCGGCCAGACTGATCTGCAGAGAGAAACAGAATGTGAACTTGCGAGGTCAGGATGGTCTCAAGAGGCTAGCTCAGGCCTTCACTGGTTATCCATGTTCACTGGCACAGACACCAAATCACAAAGCACACTTTTTTTCTTTCTTCTTTTTACAAAAAAAAACCCAAATGCAAAAAAGCATGTTTATTTCACTTAGCAAATGACAAGTTCCAGGGGGGGTTTTTTTAGCTAAAAATGTGTGCCACAACCAACATGTAAAACGTTGCGATATGCTGCATACAAAATAACATTGTTAAATGTCAGATGCAGGACCTCACCAGCCAAACAGTGTCAAGGCGTACCAGCCGTCCTACGCAAATCTATATCCAACCATCCATCACAATTTGCTTCCCAAATAGACTGACATACGCCCGAGTGTGGCCGGTGTCCACCGGCGCGTCGACTCAGCAAATCATAAATTATATGAAATATATTAATATCCAAGTATAACCCACGCCGTTTGAAGGTGGGCTCGCCGTAATTTCCTGCGGGTGACAAAATATTAGCATGTGTGTGTGTGTGTGTGTGTGTGTGTGTGTGCGTGCGTGTGTGTGCGTATACCATATACCAAAGTATGTGTGTTGTAACAGTAACACACAACTGTTCACGTGGGCCACGTCAAATGCATGACTGTGTGGTCATTGCTCATGTTTTTGTGAGTCTAGATCTAAGAATCGTTTTGAATACCTACTTGCGGTATGTTGCCGTGGAGACGGTGGTGGTGTTTGGTTCATTGAGTCTCTCTCTCTCTCTCTCTCTCTCTCTTTCTCTCTCTCTCTCTCCATCTCTGTTTTTGTTCCCTTTGGTCTATGTCTCTGCTGTTCGGTGGTGTTTTATATCACAGGGTGAACTAGCAGTTGAGTCCTTGAACGAGATTTGTGTGTGAAGTTAGTGAACCGTCACCAACGCTGAGTGAACTGTTCAGCAGGTCGCATCATTTGCATGATTTGGATGAAATGCATCCTATTTACGATGTAGTCAATTAGCAGGTGCTTTTATCCCACGCGACACAGTGAGTTTCCTTAGATACACACCATTCATGAGCAGGTAGGGGTTAGTCGCCTCGCTCAAACATGCCTACAGGGAGGGCTTTGGACATTGGGGATCGAACACACGACAGTCCGTGGCGTTTATACTGTTTTACTGTGGATTGTTTGTAAGGCAATTTTACAATTAAACCTGAGAGCGTCTACAACTTGAAGTTGTGCTCTCAGAAGGAATGCTTCTTTCAAACCCAATCCTGCTGGCAGTTGCTTTATGTAACCATCCTGACAAGCCCCCCCCCCCCACACACACACACACACACACACACACACACAAAACTAGCCTAAAGATGTACAACACAAACACGTGAATACCAGTGCCAAGTCATTAAGACTCGTAAGGCTCCACATCTACAAAGATCGAGCGGTTTGCATCACCCCGCGAAGGTCATTGAGACTGCATGGTTCTCACCACACAACACGCTGCATAATAGCGAGGGCGTTTCATATTGTACTCTATGGTCAACATTAAAACCGTGCCACAAAAGGCATCAGGAATTGTAAGAAATATATTTTGATGATTTTATTTGTATTTATTTTCACTTATTCCTTATTTTTCTCAATGTGAAGTTTGTATAAAAATCACACGGCACCATCCTTTTAAGCCATTTCTGAAGCTTTTTATGGCTGATTAAAGGGATTAGTTGATAGGAAAGTCACAGCATGTCGTTTTATTGAACTGACTGGATAACAATTTTTAAAATGAGGGTTTTTTTGTAAATGAACTTACTCTATGAAAAAATAATGAGATTTGTGATTATGATTTTATAGCTGCTTTTGGCATTGATAATCCACAGTGGGCGTACATGAAAAGCACATATGTATTCGTAATGAAGGTTGGGTTTGCTTTAAAAGATGAAGAAATGGCACTTTTCACAGCAAAAATAAAACTGAAATCTGTCTCTCATTACTGTATGTAGTTAGTAAGTGTTAAGTAGTTTCTACTTAACATGACCCACATAAAATACTTTCAATCTTTTTCTTTGGAATAATTGGTAACTGTGGATCCATTTGGGAGTTGGGGAAAAACCAATACAAAATTGCCGTAACAAGCTGACACTTATTTACATTTTACATTAAAAACCAAAGCAACGCATTATAAAACAATGGCTGTTATTGGCCATACATAGTCAGCATACCAGGGTTACCTTTTCGCTCGCCTGCCGCCATCGGAGCGACGCGGCTTGGTTCTGGAAACGGTAAACAACGCCAGGCTCTCTTCACGGTGATTAGATTGGCCGTTCGCTGCAGTTTGCGAGCCAACAGGGCGAGTCATATATATATATGGGAATAACCATAACCACCTGTCCTTCTCCTCCTCCTCCTCCTCTGAAGACATTCCTTCTTCATTCAGATGCCGTACTTTCCCTGTCCTTTAAAACTTGAAACAGAGGTAGAGGTAGAAAAGCAGGACAGAATTGGCAAGCGTTTCCTTTTTTTTGTTGTATTTAATGAGGTTAGTTCTTTTAAGGGCTTTTTGAAAACCACAACGGTGACCAATTTACATCCAACGACAGAGTTGAATTGTACTTTTGAAAGACGCCCGAGTCTCTTGTTATATTCGCCAACATCTGTTCGGAGCGCATCAAGGTTACGTTCGCCTCCGGGGCGTCCGTAATTGTTGAAAACATATGTTGTTTATGAGCGCTGCTAAAAGTTTCAACAGGCAAATACACTTCCCCACCAAAAATAATGCAGTTACGATTGTGCTAAGAGTCGTAAAGGTGTTAGGTTCAGAAAGAGACCTGTTAATTAAAGAAAAATGTAATATGTTTTAGGGGACTACCCATTTGTGTGTGTGTGTGTGTGTGTGTGTGTGTGTGTGTGTGTGTGTGTGTGTGTGTGTGCGCCCACGCTGTCAAACAAGGCACAATGTGCGCATGCGCGTGCCGTGCACGCATTGTGCAAATTTAACACCAATCAAAAATGTGTCAGACAAGGGGGCAGGCGATAAAGTTTCCTTTGGCAATATTCTAATTGCATCTGTCATATCTACAGTTAAAACATTTCCCCTCCATAATAGATAGTGCACACAATTCTTCGCAAAGCCGGACATCGGCTGCGTTTAGTGCCCAGATTGCAATTTTTTTTTCTTTTTTGTGTCTTTCCTCTGAGGCACAAATCAAGTCCCATCAAGAAGGGTTTTGTTTTGTTTCTTCTTCTTCTTCTTCTTCTTCTTCTTCTTCTTCTTCTTCTTCCCCCCCTTTTTATTTTCCGTGGGCCAACTTTTGACTTCCCGACGACGAGTGACAGATAACTAGAAGCAAGCGCGTTCACGCTCCTCTGGGAATCGGTCACGTCGTTCTAATATATGCCAGTTGGACGTTTTTTATTCGTACTACTTTACACTTCCTGGGGTTTGTGCCAAGCACAGCGTGCCACCTGCTGAGAGTATCAGATTTGTATGCGCATGTTTATGGAGGTATATGGGCGCGGGGGGGGGGGGGGGGACGGGGCGGCTCTAGCGAGACATGCTGGTGGTGGTGGAGGAGGTGGTGGTGGTGGGTTGATAGTTGGGAGCCCCCATGAGAGAACGCCCCCCTGCCTTGGCCACCATGGCACCTCCGTGTGCTCATTCATCATAATGACACAGAGGAAGGGGGGGGGGGGGGGGGGGGGAGGGGAGGGGGGGGGGGGTTCCTTGACATCTTTACATCTCTTCTCGCTCCTCTCTCCTCCAACCCCTTCCTTCCCTCACCCCTTCCTCCCCCCTGCACCGCTGCTGCTGCTCCGGCAAGAGAAAGAAGATATTGCGGGACCAGACCCCAACAGATGGGAAAGGGAGAAAAAAATACAAAGATAACACAAGTTGATGGAACCCAGACAGGGTGGAGGGAGAGAGAGAGAGAGACATAGGGGAAGATGAGGAGAGAGAGAGAGAGAGAGAGAGAGAGAGAGTGCCCGACAGCAAGAGGGAGAGAGGAAGGGAGAGAGAGGGATGGGGGCAAAGAGAGGTAAACACACATTATGTTATTCGTTCTCAGGCAAGATAAGTGTAATATTAAGGGGTTCGAGGTAAAAAATGAATCCCTTTTAGAGAGACGTCTACTTTATTCAGCCCCAGAGGGAAATAAAGAATGATATTACTTACACACACACACAGACACACAGACACAGACACACACACACACACCTAATATCAAAAAGAAAACAATTTGCACTTGATGATACCTTGAAATTGAAATGCAGTATAGCAATTTTGGTTGAAACCGAATACATATTCCAAACTTGTATTGTATAACGTTACCACATCGTAACAAGATGCAGTCAGCTAAGTAGTCCAGTCGGCTGCATATTGAAGAGCTAGGATAGTGCTCAAAATGTGTTTGGCTCCCAGCTGGTTGGTGCTGGTTTCCAAACCCCACTCTCTGCAGTCTACCTGTTGGCATCCTTGAGAGCAAGATGCTCAATAGTGACATTTAAACACGACGACTAAATACCAAACTAAATCGCAAAGCATCGTGCGCAAAATCTCGACGGGCTTTAAGTTTAAACTCACGAGTATAAGGAATAGATCTTCAAGGCCGGTCCTTCGAGCGCCTTTTCCCTCACATGTTTTGGTGGCAAACGTGTTGAATCAGTTGTTGTTGGCCAACTTGGGCCAGTGTTGTCCAGCCGGGTGTGGAGTTGGTGTGCAAGCGCCCATGATGCACCCCTGTGTTAGAGTTCTCCTTTTATTATTTCATCATTTAAGCGGACACTCTTATCCAAAGCGTCTCATCGCAGTGAATTTTAAGACATACCATTAAAACGAACAGACGGGGGGCATATCTTGCTCAAGGACGCCCCATCGGAGTTAGGCTGCGGACATTGTGGGATCGAACCTGGTACCTTTTTTTTTTTTTAGCTGGAAGTGGAAAACACTTTATCCGATACGCTATCCTGTAGCCCTCTCTGTCCACCCTTCTCTAGGATGGATATTACAGAGGTGTGCCCGCGTGTGGTGGGGGGGGGGGGGGATGTACACACTTTAAATGGCTCCTTTCTCCTCAATACTCCCCTGGTCGTTTGAAATGCAATTATGCTAATCATCGCTAAGGTCATGCGTATGCACGGCCCGTGTGGCTCTCTTATTTTGCCCTGCCTCGTATCGGTTCCCTTTGAGAATAATTATTCTTAATGGCATATAATTTGAGGCCTCCTCTTTCGGAAACGGCGAGAGCTTTTACATTTTATTTCATTATATTCAATTATTTTGGCTTTGTAGTCGGGTCGGTGCCGGGTGCACCTGAGAAAATGCTCAGCGGCTCAGAGGTCGGGGATTGTTGGTGCTATACTGAACAGGTTTATTTGACAGTTGCCCTTGTCTACTTAAACTCTTAGTGGCTTAGTGCTCTCTCTCTCTTAGCCCGTTTTTGCCTTCATCTTAACACAAGTGGCTTGTTTGTAGTGCCGGCGAATACATACACAACAGTGTTTCCCCGTTTATTTCCCGGCAGCGGTGCTGAGGTGTGTGTGTGAGACGCGCTGTGTCGCCGCGTACGGTGCCGATGTGCGCGAGCCAAATCTTTTCGGCATTAGTGTCAGCGCAAATACAGTTTTCAGTCTGCGGTTTGTAGCCATCTCATCATCTGTGTTTCATAATACTGTTGCGTCTGTTCTACACTTGAGCAATATCACGCGAGAGGGCGTGCTGTTATACTGAATAATGGCGCGGATGTGATTCGGTCGTAGGTATGAGGCGGCACGCCAAGATAATCACAGCCGTGCTGATATTCAATATAACAGCACGATCTCTCTTGTGATATTGCTTTTATACAGTTCTACAAGCGCCATTTATTAGTTGACAGTAATAAGCGACAACAGATTATGATTTTTTTCTTTGTTTAATCATTTATTTGGCTCCGCCAACACAAATAGTTCTGCAACTAGACTGGGACTGGACTGTTGCCAAGCAACACAAGCATTTTCCTGCACACAACGATCGTCGATGTAATTAACGGCTATGAGAACAGCTGTAAAGCGGAGGGATGCATGTATAGTTAAAGGTCCCAGTGCTGTCATACTCTAGCTGTGTCTCAAGACCGTCTTGGATAATAGTATACATGTCAATCCCTTTTCCTGCCTGCCTCCTAGCCTAGACTTCAGGACCGCAATGGAAATAACTCATGTGACTTTTTTGCGATATCCTGATGAATTTTAGTATTGTATGTATTTTTGTGTATTGTATCTTTTAATTCATCAAATAAAAGACCAAATACTGCGGCGCGACAAGGCTGTCCCATTGCGAAGGCTCCTCCACATGCGACCTAGAAATGCGGCCTTCTTTTCCCGAATTCGAAGGACCCAACGGTTGGATCCTTCGCGGCCATATATATCCCAAGATGCATTGCGCACCAGTGATGACTGGATTTTTTCCATTGAAAGCGGCGTCCCCATTCATACCAGCGGCCGAGGATGACACTTTTTTAAACCGTTTTTTTAATATGAAATATGGTTAGGGTTCTTTTAAATACGACATATTGTCAAAGTTAAATGACATTAGCCGTATAAACTATGTTAACTAACTGTTGTTAGCTGCCACCGGATCCGGGTCCAGCCGCGCCTCTGCCAGCCAGCACAGCAGCCTGAGGCCCATGCTCCCAGACGGAGATTGGGATCGTGCCTCGTCGCCCTGGTGGAGGGGGGGGTCCTACCGAGGGCTGGTGGGGGGCCTTCCTCCGAGCCCATCCAGCCGGCCCCTGCAACGGCCAGCCCAGAGACACCTCCGCCAGCAAAGGCAGCAGCCCCAGGCCTCTGGTCTCTTTTTTTCTGTTTTGCTTGGCTGGGGAAAGGGGGGAGGGAGGGGGGAGGGATAGGCTTCGGCTGGAGAGTCTCCCCAGCCTCAATTCGGTGTTGGGGGTATGTGGAGTGTGTGTGTGGTTGATAGCTGGTTTACAGCCTCACCTGGCCCGAGGCAGACTGATGAACAATCATGGCACCCAGGATAAACCAGCTATCACCACACACACTCGAGGGAGAGCCACTGCCATGACAGAGTGTGACCCCTGCATCTACCTGTGTCCTGCGTCGGTGGGCCCCAGCAAAAGCCTCTTAGGTGGCGTGCGGCGGGAGGTCTACCGCTACAGCTACTTTCTATTATCAGTGCTGCCTTCACATGGATTCGGGCCGGCGGTAGACGACAAACCGGATATCATTTTTGTGGATGAGAGCAGGACAGTAAAAATACCGGCAACAGTAATGGTAGAGGCTAGACATTGCCGTCCAAAGTTAAAATGTTTAAACTTTTTTGCCGTCCTCCGCGACAGAATTTACAACCAGATGTTACGCAGCTCCCTCACACATGGGCGATTTCGACAACGAGAAGCCAATCATTTTGGTGCAACAACAGCTGGACTTATCTGATCAGAGCTTGAAATCCTACTGAGATATTACAAGAAAAGCTGACATATGGCAGGAATGGTTTGTCCCTTTTTCAGACAACCATAAACAAGGCATAGCTACATTACTAATAATTACATAAAATAGACACGAAATAATTGTATTTAATATATTTTATTCCATTCTTTGTTAACAATACGACATCACCATAGCAACATATCGTCATGCGTGTTTTGTTTTTGCATGTCTGATTGCAGTGGCGCTAGTAATCCAGCGGTGGCGCTGCACCACTGCGGGATGCATGTTGGGAAACACTGCACACATGAAGAATCAATAACTAATGACAAATTAACTCACTAACGTGAATAAGGCCATGAACCATGTAATGAACCATGTAAACTAACCCGCCACAACTGTATGTTACCATGGCAACAAAATGGACACGCTAGAACTGGTCGCTACCCAATCGTAAGCTCAATAACTCAATTAGCCCTTCTATATATTACACGTCTTCACGGTATTAATTCAATCTAAGTAATAGTTAAGTGTAGAGTATAAGGTAGCCTGTAAACGTGTATAACAAAGAAACACGAAGGATACATTGTAAATATATTTTTCTTTCAGATGCTAAACAAATATATAGTGACCAAGGTCTAGAGTGGAGAGAAAAAATACAATAAATGTTAGTTACATCCGCTTCATTCAGCTGTGGCTTCTGTTGGCACCCAAGATTTCCCAACAATGGTCACACTTGGACCAAATTAGCTTCTGGCGTTGGCTTTTTCATCCGTATTACAAAATAAAAAGGTGTTTGTCATTTATTTTGATTTGATTTGATTAGATTGCCCAGATTTAACATTTCGTATTGACATAATGCTGATTGATAGCCTATATATTTGTTCATTTATGTACTAGGCAAACGGCTTTGCATACAAACAAATGCCTAACCAGGGCGGTCGAAAAGTCTTCGGAAGCCTAAAAGAACAAATTAAATTGTTTTCCGAGCAACGCTCAACCTCGACCTTCGCTGCGTTTTTTTGGGGGGGAGAAAATATGCCGCACAAAGCATCACCCTAAGGGTCGCGAGCGAGTGCCCCCAAGAGTTGTTGCTCCAGAGCTGCTGGCCAATCCTAGCTAATAATGCCATCTGGCCGCGCAAAAACACACACACAAACACACACACACACACACACACACACACACAAGGGGTGTGGGTTCACTTTGAAGCCAGAGAAAAAGTGCGCCAGTGAAGCCAACTTGTTGTTGCGAGAGGTCAAGCGCATTCTGGGCCCTGGCCTCGCTCTCACAAACATTATTTATTTATGTATTTTTTAATGTATTTTTTGAATTTTTATTTTTTTGGGGGGGGTCTGGGAAAGGAGGCCACCATTTTAATTCCCTGGTGTTTTTTTTTTTTTTTTCGAGTCAAGGGAAAAGGCTCTCCTCTGAACATCTGCTGGTGGAGATTCATCAGCACGCTTACATGAATCAAGTTCTGCCTGGTTTTAATGGGGGGGGGGGCACTTTAAATCAGAGATAGGCTGCATCGCTTGATTTATTGGGCTAATTTATTGAACCGTTTCCACAGCTCTTAATAACTCAACACTTCGCTAAAAAAATACGCATTCAAATAAAAACATGTTGAGTGTTGCATCTGGTAGTAATATGTCATTTCGCAATTAGAAGGCACGTATTTAATAGGACTGAGTTTGGTATGGCCGGATTTATTCCTGTCTAAAACCAACCTACACGTCTCATTGCACACATGCCTACCTTTTAGCTGTCTCAACCCATCCTTCACTGCCCCAGGAACCAAACTAGCTCCAATGTACATGGATATTTGACAACTTATCAAATTGTTCTCCAGTTGACAACTTCTCAAACTCTGGCGCTGGGGTCCCTTCTTAAAAGGCAAACTACTTCTACTTTATACTAATCCTCAAATGTCTCTATTTGGCAGGACAATCTAGTGGATGTTCAACTTCCACCAAAAGTAAGTATTTGGTATTTGTATACATATATATTTGTATAATGTAAGCTGTGCAGCCCCTGTGTTCAAGACATCACGAAGAGGATAGCGATCAGCACCCTGGACAGCGCTACTTCAGGAACAAGCCCTTATTTGGGCGTAGCACTAATACTGGGAAATTAGTATTATGAGCGGCAGCTGATGCAGATTTAGAGGTGAGGCAGATAAAATAAATCGGTAATCACTGACCAGCCTGTTATACTATTTCGTCGTTTAATTTTTATCGCTTTTATCCAAAGCGACATAAGGTGCGTTTCCATCCACCGCTTTTTAATCTAATTTTCATTTTGCGAATAGAAATCCTGAGTGGAAACGCCGAACATTCGTTTGCAAAGTTTCCAAGTATCGATACAAAGTTTTTCCGCTTGAGGGAGGTGGAAAAGTTGGTGTATCGATAAAAGGTTAATTCGACAACGTGCAATGGAAACCGATTCAGCGAATAAATTCGAATAAATTATGATGTTCAGAAATCACGTGACTTATATGTGACACCTTCTGCTCCACTGGGGAGACAAAAAAATGGCGGCAGAAGAAAATATCAGGTATGTGTGGACCGAAGAGGAGTGTGGAGGGTGTGTGTGGAGTGTGTGTTGTTGATAGCTGGTTTACAGCCTCACCTGGCCGGGGTCAGACTGATGAGACTCTGGCTGGGTGGGGCTGCACACCTGTGGTGCAGAGCAATCATGGCACCCAGGATAAACCAGCTATCACCACACACACTCAGGGAGGGAGCTACTACTGTCATGGCAGCTTGTAACATCTGCTCGGCGAATACCACCTGCCATCTCCAATAAATGCATATTACAACATTTACCTGTGTCCTGTGTCGGAGGGCCCCAGGAAAAGCCACTGAGGTGGCGAGTGGTAAGAGCAACACTGCCACAAGGAAACTGCGCCGTAGTACAAGAAACAAACAGTTTTGTTTGTCGTTTCTTCCAAGTTTTCGTTTCGTTCGTTTTGAGGTTTGATTGGCGCTCTTTTAATTACATCATCTCGTTGTGCTCTCTTCTTCTGCAGTGGTATAACGGCACCTGACTGGAGAATCAGCGCCGCCTACTGCTTATCTCGAACCAACTCCTAATATTCGAATAACAGTAGTGGATGGAAACGCGCATAAAATTCGCATTTTCTTTTGAAACGCAGCTATTGACTGACTTGTATACCACGTTCAAGACAACTCGGGGCAAAAACACGCTCTGACTTAAACGAAAGGAATTGAGCGGTTGTCCAACTCAGAATTACAGGTTGGAAATTCGGGCGTCATTTCAGAGCTCCTGTTTATCCGACTTGACGTCAATAACAACATCAAACATGGCGGCCTTCATTGATGATGGATGAATGAAATCATTAACAAGGTGTTTGTTGACGTTAACACATCATTTGACGTGTAACTGTGCAACATGTTTGTATTGTTTACAAATGTCTCCTCTCCTCTCTTCTTCATTAGTTTCCAAAAAGACATAAAATGCAGCTGCATATATTTTTTGTATTCTGCCATGAGCCACAATATGCCAAACTTCCTATGGGCATCCATGTTGTCTTGAACGCGGTAACACATGCATGTTATACATGTTATTAATGAGCAAGTACAGGGGTTAGGGAAGTTATCTGGCTCACAACAGAACTGGAGTATATATATATATATATATATATATATATATATATATATATATATATATAAGCAGACAACATTTGGTGGAATAAACAAATGGATTTAAAGCAAAAAAGGGGATGTTGGCACATAACATGACATAACAGCATTTGATAACCATGGAAATGGTAATAGCTGAGCCCTATCGTCCTCCGGGGAAGGAGGAGGGGAAGGGGGTTGGGGGGGGGGGGGGGGGAGGACTTAATAACTGCATCTGACAACATATCAGTACGATCCATAGTTATGGCTCAAATCCCCCTTTTTATAAGCGCAGAGTCCACTTAACTTGATTTGCATTAATGTCGCCGCCGCCGCCGCCGCGCGTCTTTTTATAGAAGTCGCTCGCTCGCGCTCCAGTTGGTATCTGTGACTGATATTGTTTTTGGATCTGCTCGTGGCGGGTAGGGGGACTAAATTGCCTAATGTACTGTGGAGCATGAAATGTTTTTGTAAATGTACTATTTGCCTTGATGGGATTGCCACAGGCGTTTGTGTAAGGGGCGTCCTTTTGTCTCTCGGCTAGGGCTATCTTGGCTATGGCTAGCTGCCTCCGCCATGGCAGCCTGTATTTAAAGTCGCTATGTCTATATTAAAACAATGAGGTGAAAACTGCGGGAGTTGGCACTTTAAAAATGGCAAAGTGGCTTTTTGCTCCCCTTTTCTCACATCACCTGTGTGTGCAAATGAAAGTATTTTTAAATGCAATTTTTAAGCCAAAACATCTTGAGGGAGAGAGAGAGAGACAGAGATAGAGAGAGAGAGAGAGAGAGAGAGAGAGAGAGAGAGAGGGAGGAAGGAAGGGAGAGAGGGGAGGGAGAGGGAGAAGGGGTGGGAGAGGGAGAGAGAGAGCGAGAGAGAGATAGAGAGGGAGAGAGAGAGAGGGAGAGAGAGAGAGGGAGAGAGAGGGAGAGAGAGAGAGAGAGATTTCCACGGGAAGTCACGTTACAAAGCAGACGGATCACAGAAAGATTGCACACACAAAAAAAAAAAACACGACGGGTGTCAGAGAACAAGAGAGGGAGATAGATGAGAGTGTGAGCAGGAGGGAGACAAAGCGAAGACTATGCAAGAGGGAGAGCTAGAGTGGAGAGAGAAAAGTGTGTGTGAGAGGGAAAGACAAAAGGTCAAGGAGGGGAAGAGAGCAGCGTGCTAGTGAAGATCAGCGGTGCTGAGATATGGCGGCCATTACGCGGGTGGCAGCGCCGGCCGGGTCGAGGACATGGAGGTCGCGTGCGGTGGGACTCGGCCACACACACACACACACACACACACACACACACACACACACACACACACTCACTCCAGACCCTGCCAAGCAGCAGAGAGAGGAGCTTCCCACTGCTGGGATCACGCAAAACAATTCAAGCAGAAGCACCGCTTCCTCCCCTAAGCTGCAGTGTGCTGCAGTTAGTTTGTTTTGTACGAAGACCATATGGCGTTATGAATGCGTAAAGAAGACGGACGAAGCGGGTCGGTTTCCGGCATACACACAGTGTGTTAGCGTTAAGAACTGTTTGTTACAGTTCATAGTCTTGTGTTAGTAATGGACATTACCTGCCGTTGGCTCACCTGTCTTCTTATTGGTTCCTGAGAGCCACGCTTCATCCCATCTCTCTCTCTCTTACAGACAGAGCTCAGCCACTCGCAGTATTTATTTGCGAGCGCTATATATTCCCAGGAAGCGTTTATACAACATTATACCACAGCATTGTTAAATACTTTTAGTGTTACTGATTGGCCAATAACGTTCCAAGGGTGTTCATTATTTAAGCAATATCACAGGAGAGGGAGCGCTGTTTGTTGTACCGGCTGTGATTATCTTGGGCCTGCGGCCTCGTACCTAATCACAGCCGTGCGGATATTTAGTATAACAGCACGACCTCTCGCTGTGATATTGCTTTTATACAACAGTTCTACAAGCGCCGGTTATTAGTCAACAGTAATACGCGACAACAGATTATGATTTGTTTATTTAATCATTTATTTGGCTCCACCGACCCAAATAGTTCCTCCGCTGGACTGGGACCGGACTGTTGCCAAGCAACACATCAACACTTTCCTGCACACTAGTGTAGCACTTTAAGTATGACTACTAGGACCAGAGTCTATGTTCTAGGTTCAGGTGAGTGATTGATACTAGTGCTTAGAAATAACAGACCACAGACCAGTAAATAAGTATTAACTGCCGGCTTGTTTATGTAGTAGCTGATTAGAAAACAATAAACATAGGATGGTACCAACACTTTTACATGTACAACCACACACACACAATAGAATGGTTCAGTGTCCCTTCAACCAAAATGAACCCAAGATCTCGGGAAAATAAAGTTATTGACCCCTATTTATCTCTTTTGGATTTAATACAACCTAGTTGAGTTGAGGTATAATTTTGCACCTACGTTTCTTTATATTGGTTGTTTAGTCCCTGGTATCTCCTTTGAGTTTACTCAGTTTAAGTTCTCATTTTATCTCAGTTAGGCCTATTTATAAGTTTAGTTCTATTTTTCTACTTTCTCTTTAGTATGCTTAACCAGCTCTACTCAACTTTACTCAACCCATTCATATAATACCAGTTTGGCACATCATAAGGAAAAAGTGAGTACATAAAGAAAACACAATTCAGTAAAATATCAAATACAACTCGGTTATCAGATTTCACAGATTTCTCAAAGTTTGATATATCACCACTCCTTTAGTTAAGTTCTTTCTCAGTCCAAATGAAATTCACTGTGTGTCTCTGCAAAACCTGTTTTCCTCCCACGATCCACGAGTGTCAGAATCAGTGTCTTTTGCCCACAGTGTGCAGGTGAGTTTCGCAGGTGATCCTCCGAGTGTCTCTCCTATGGGTGGCTCGCCATCTTCTTTTCACAGCTCCAGGTGTTTTCACACCCCAGCGATCCCAACTAAAAACCTGGCCTGCCATACAACAAGGCAACGCACAAACAGGCATTTTAGCTTCACATACAGTATATCAGAAGAATAAATGAAAATAAAGTCCTAGCCCTGAAATACGGGTTAGGGTCTGTACGATATTTAGCGGGGGGGGGGGGGGGGGGGCCGGTCGCCAGACGATCGGGTTAAAATTGTTCTGCCTGGCCCTCCCCCCTGGTAATTTTTTTTTTTCCGGGGCCCTCCCCCCGGCTCAAAAGAATTCTCCTAGGCCCTCCCCGCTACGTGAATCAAATAAAATTGGTCGGAAAATGACGTTTACAAGGTTAAAACGGCCACATAAGCACACATACACACACACGGGTACACACGCAGCAAGAGCAGGGGTTTATGCCACGCTGTGCCTTGAACTTGAGAATGGGGACAAGCCTGCTTTTATCAATGTTACGAGACTCCCCCAATAATTTCACAACTTGGCTGATGACATTGTACCTTATAGGCTATTATAAGACAAAACACAAACTACTGTGACTAATAGCGACTAATGATCACCCTGCGATTCTTGGTCTATGTGGTCAGTGGCGTCAGTTTGGTTTTAGAAGTGGTGGGGACCCTTATGTAAGCTATTCATCCATTCAACGCTGCATTACAATATGCTCTACATTCGGCGCGATTGTCAACGGGGGGGGGGGGGGGGCACCGGACCCGCCAGCCGCGGACCCAGCACCGGACCCGCGGACCCGGCCGCGGACTCAGCCGCAGACCCGAGTCCACACACAGCCCGTGTGCATGCTGTGAGGATGTCATCGTGCGCGCCTATCGCATGATTTAGACTTGACGGTTTCGGCAGACAACCCGTTCTCATCGACTAGGCAGAAATCTCAGGAAACCCTTCAGAAAAAGGGTCTAGTGGCAAATTTGAGGAAAAGTCGGTAAACATGCTATTTCCCATAATTTGAGGGTGCTGATTCCAAATATTTTGTTTACAAAGCTGAATTTTGAGTTTTAAGCCTGCTAATTAGCATAATAGCATAGCAGTCATACTAGGCGAATGGAGATTATTTGTTTCTGTTATACCTTTTGAAAGGGTTGATAAATTGTCACCAAATCTTGTATGCTGATGCTCTAGCATGTGTACATGTATTGTCTATATTTTGGAAGCCACTGGTTTCAAGATGGCCGACTCATAAAATGTTAACAAAAAGTCCCATACTAATACACAAATTACAAGGCTTAGCACTAAAAATCCAGCTTGGTAAACACAATATTTCAAATCAGCACCCCCAAAATATGTAAAAATAGACTATTTACTAACTTTTCTTCAAATATGCCACTAGCATTCTTTTTTTCTGAAAATTGTAGTAGTACACAACTGTGCAAAAATCGCCGAAATACCTGCAGAAAAGGGATCTAACAGCAAATTTGAGTAAAAGTCAGTAAATTGATATTACCCATAATTTGAGGGTGCTGATTCTAAATATTATGTTTGCCAAGACAGATTTTGAGGTGTAAGTGTGTTAATTAGCATAATAGCATAGCAGTCATATAGGCGAATGAAGTTCTCTTTAATAAAACATATTTCGTAAAATGTCCACTAAACAAATATCAACATAATGTTTCAATATGACAAATATTATAACAAAATATATAAATCACCATATGATGCTTGATTAGCATTAGAGCCCACTATACTGCAACCACTATACTGCAACTACTATATTGTAACTTTTTAAAGCTTGTGTTTTTCATTTCATTCATTTGATGAACAGAACTGAAACAAATTCCTGACACAGATCTTGAGAGTTGGATTCTAGATGACAGACCATTTTTGTTTTTATTTTAACACGTCTTTGGTCCCTGTTTGCTATCATTAGCCTTTACCCTTTATTGCGAATAGTCTACTGCTTCACTGAAATATTGGGATATATTACATGACGTGGAGATGCTCTCTAGTCATTCTCTCCACGGTGTCATGTTATAGTCATTCTCTCTACGGAGTCATGCTCTGTACGGTGGGGGACAAAAATGGAAGAGCATGCTTGTTTGAGTCCTTTCATGTCTGGCTCTTCTGGAGATTGTATAATTTGCCAGAAATTGAAAAAGGATACGATTTACAAAGGAACAGCTCAAGGCCTACAATCACTTAAGGCATCAGCCGAAGAAAGACAGAAATTTCAAGATGCAGCTAATATTGATCAGATCCACAGGATTTTGACCATCGGGACTGGGAATGAAGATGAAGTTCATTGGCATAAGAGCTGTTTCGCAACTTTTACAGATAAAGGTAAAATACAACGACTAAATAAACCATCACATTCAACCGTAACCACACCTCAGACTAGTTCAAGACTACGTAGTAGGACAGCATCAACCGACTGGAAGCTCTGCTTATTTTGCCAAGAAAGCAAAAAGGTGAAGAAAGAAACACTATGCTCTGTTATGACATTTAAAGTCAGTCAACAAATAATTGACGGTGCATGGTGTGACCATGCTCTTTCTGTACGTGTGGCAGGGGTATGTGATTTGATAGCTGCTGAGAGCAAGTACCATCCCAACTGTTACAAGAAATTCATTCGAAGAGTATCACAGTCAAGAGGAGAAGCAAATGATGAGAAGGGGCGAATATTGATGTGGCTCATTAATGACTTAAGGAAGTCTGCTGCAAATGGACACATTTTGGAACTGAAAGAGGTATTTTCTCACTACTGCTCACTTGCTGGGGAAGAGGGTGTTGAAATACCACCGTCATTTCTTAGTCGTATATCTACGTTCAAGGAATACATTGAACCTCATATCAAAGACATTTACGAATTCGTAAAACTACGGAATGAAGAGATCACAGGGAGGCAAACAGTGCTCCTGCCAACTGAATTTGCACATGTTCCAGTGTCTGAATTGTTGAATAAAAGAAGGGATGCTGAGCCTGATGAGTACCCAATACCTGTCTACAGGCCTGATGTGGAAGATGACTTTCTGGCAATGGTGCATGTAGCCCTTCAGCTTCGCTCTGATATATTGACTAGTGTTGCACCGATACCATTTTTTGGCCCCCGATACCGATACCGATACCCGGCTGTGGAGTATCGGCCGATACCGATACCATACCGATACCACGCCGGAAAAAAAAAAAAAAAAAAAATATATATATATATATATATATATATATATATATATATATATATATACACAAGCTTTTTTGGGGGGGGGGAATCGGGGAGAAGCCGATTACAGCTTAACTCGTCGTCTGTGATGCGGTCACTGTCTGTCCATTTGAGCGATCTCCCGCCTGTGAGCAAGACGCGTCTCCCTCTCTCTCCTGCTTTTTCCCCTCTTCTCCTTGTTTGTGTCCGCATGGCACCCCGGGGAGCGGGGGGGGGGGCATGGGTGGTGACCGGGTGCGTCGCACCGGCAGGCGGACCCGCTCACTGAGTTTCCCCGCACCGGCAGGCGGACCCGCTCACTGAGTTTCCCCGCACCGGCGCGTCCGCAGGCGGAGCAACTTTTCTGTGCGCCGCGCGGCTGAACCGCGCGCCCTCCGCGTCTCCGGTGCTTTTTTTTCTTTCTTTTTTTTGGTACTTTGTCGTCGTCGCTTGTCGGTCGGTCAACATGCGCGGCCGGGCGGCCGGAGTGGGCCAATAGGATAGCTGCTTGGCACGGCATGCACTGAACACGTGTGATCACACGCAGCAGTGAGTGAAGGGAGAGAAAGACGCAAAGCGCTGCGTTCCAAGTTTCATATTAGTATATGTAAATGGCATCGGCGCATTATTTGTTCGTACTCGCCGATACCGATGCCAGCATTTTAGCGCGGTATCGGGGCCCCTCCCGATACTAGTATCGGTATCGGTGCAACACTAATATTGACACAACCAGCACACAAAGGCCTTAATGTTTCTGAAGACGATGCTATTGCCTGTGTCCCAGAGAGACTGTATATGTTCATAAGACTTCTTATTGGAGGACAGAGTCTCCTTGAGAAGCAAAGTAAGGAGAGTGAAAGTGAGGAAATGGATGATGATATTGACTCTGAAGATGAGGAAATTGATGACAGTGACTCTGCGGATAAAGCTGAGGATGAAAGAGCGGCAGAAGAAGTTGAGAAAAGAGAGGAGATGCAACAAGCTGGCCACCAAAAGAAAAGTGAACAGCATGTCGAGACCAGAGTAATGAGTGTTGCACAGGACTTAGTGTACATGGTGAGTGGGGGAAAGAACTGGACTCCCAAACATATTGGCCTTGGTACAAGCTTACATCAGGCAACACGGTCAAGAAAATTGGTGGAGATGTTTCATTACGCTGGACATATAATCAGTTATAGGGATATCCTCCGAATTGACACTGCCCTTGCAACACATACTCTATCAACAATGGACAAGGAGACTGGAGCCATCATCCCAGCCAATTTAGTTCAGGGGCGTTTTATTCATTTTTCTGCAGACAACATTGACATTAATGAGGGGACTCTTGATGGCCAAAACACTTTCCATGCAACCCAGTATGCTGCCTGGCAAAGAGGTCCAATATCAGTTGATCCTCTAGAAAATGTTTCACCAACTCAGCAGGTCACTCTTAAAGTTCCAGAGGAAATGAACATAATCTTGCCTGTGCATATCCGTGAAGGAAGTGTGGAGCCAAATTTGAATGACAATGTCTGCGAGCAATGGTTTGAACAAACGCTCAGTGATTGTCCAGCAGCAATAAAGGCAGTTGCCAAAGACAGAGCATTTCACATGAAACGCCAGGCACAAAATCCCAAACCTGGCTGGACAAGTTTCAATGAAGAAGGATCTGACACAAATCCTGAGATCAGCCTGGTTGGCTACATGCCCATCATCCCAGCCCCAGCACATGACATCAACACTATGAATACTGTTGTCAGAAGAATCTTGCAAGTTGCCAAATCATTCAACCAGAGCTATGCTGTACTGACTGTTGATCAGGCACTTTTCCCTTTACTTATGGAACTGAAATGGATAGTGCCAGAATACAAAGACAGTCTCATTCCACGTCTTGGGGGTCTGCATATATCAATGAACTTTTTGAAGGTTCTAGGTCAACATATGCAAGATTCTGGTCTAGCTGAAATCTGGGTGGAGAGTGGCCTATTTGGTCCTGGAACAGTTAACCATGTTCTAGAAGGGAAAGACTACAACAAGGGTGTACGGGGTCACAAGATTACCGTTCAAGCCTTGTGGCAACTGCTTTTACCAGAGTTTCTGGTCTATCTGGAGGACCATGATGGGAATCTCAAACAAAATCTTGAGACATATACAAAATCTGACGTGAAGGAAGATTTTGAGAAAATGTGTGACGTGCTATCCTCTGACACTTACAATGCTCTCCAATCCTCATTCATTGCTTCAAAGAAAGATGCAAATCCCAATTTTCAATTCTGGTGGCAGTACACAGAGATGGTTCAGATCCTCCTGCTTTTTACCCGGGCTCAGAGAGAAGGAAAATGGGGCTTACACCTGTATGCATTTCAGGAAATGCTTCCATACTTCCATCGCTACGACCATACTAATTATGCAAGATGGGGCTCGGTGTACCTTGCTCAGATGAAGCAGCTTCCAGCTGAAGTGCAGGAGGAATTTGACATTGGAAACTGGGTTGTGAAAGGATCATCAAGAAGATTCAACCAAGTGGATCCTGACCAAGCTCAGGAATGGATGAATGGTGTTGGAAAGGGAAGCGGTGGGATAATCGGCATCACCAAAACACCATCTGCGCTATTCCGTTGGACTTTATCATACAGTCTTCGCACACACACAGCTGCACAGACAAGGGAGATGTACCATCTTGAACATTATGATCAAATGGTGCATAATGAATCCAATGTGTCAAGGAGGCTCCAAGACCATGCAGATGAAAACAATGTAATGGAATTGTTACAGAAATCAGCTGTCTTCTCAGACAGCCAGCAGAGTCCCTTTCCTGATATGTTGCAGAATATTGTTACTAAAGACATCGCAACAACAGAAATACAAGAGTCTCTACTAAATGCATGTAGTCTTGGTCAGGAGAAATTGATCACCTTTGTGAAACAGAGGCTCATGCAACCCAAGAATGGTGACCAGCATAAAAAACTCAGGGATCCTTTGCCAAAAAATAAACCTCCTACATTTGCCACTCTTCACAGGGCAGGAAAGAAAGGAGTGGAAAAGTTAGTCACCAAAGCCAAAGCTGAAAGAAATGTTTTGCAGCGCATTATCACTGCATATGACGCAGGAAGGGAAGTGGACTTGGGGAAAATCCTCAGACATGAGTTGATGAACGTCCCCACTGCTATTGCAGACAGTGATGGCTATTTGAGAAGTGGGAATAAATCTATCCTCAGTCAGGTGCTATGTGGTGATGTGGAATGTCCAGCAGTGGTGTACCCTACAGAAGTTCATTCAACGCTAGTGATCGATGGTCAAGCTTTTGTTATGATGCTAGGACAACCATCTGACTGCAACACATTTGGGCAATATGCCAGCAAGTTTGTGAGAAGAGTGCTTGCATTTGGCAAAAACTTTGACAGAATTGACACTACATTTGACAGGTACAGAGACATATCAATTAAGAGCACAACCAGAAAGAAACGTGCAAGAGGATGCACACCTATTCGCCGTGCCATTGAAAATGGCTCTGTACCACTTCCAAGGAACTGGACCAATTTCCTTGCTTTGGAGAAGAACAAAGAAGATTTGGCAACATTTCTATCAGACGAGCTATTAGCTCAAGCTCCAGCCGACAAAATTATCATTGTGGCTGGAGGCTTTAAAGAAGAGAACACAGCAAAGTGTAATTCAGAAATGGACATCACAGCTCTACAGGCCTACCACGAGGAAGCAGACACGAGGATTGTGCTCCACTGTGTACATTCAAGTGCAGAATTTCTTGTGGTTGCAAGTCCAGATACAGATGTACTCATTTTGTTAATTGCGCATTTTGGCAAAATGAAGTGCAAACAGTTGTGGCTGAGAATGGGGACCTCCAAAAAACCAAGGCATATCCCCATACACAAAGTGCATGAGACTCTGAGGGCGCAGGTTCCCAATATTGAGAATATTCTGGCGTTCCATGCAATAACAGGCTGTGACACTGTGTCCTACTTTGCAGGACACAGCAAGAAAACATCCTGGAAAACTTTCTTGGAGCAGCCTGCACTTCTAGATGGACTTGGCCTGGGTGAACTGACTGAAACCACCATACATTCTGCAGAGAAGTTCATTTGTCGTGTTTATGACACCAACGATGTCAGCTGCAATGATGCAAGAGCCACACTTTTCTCCAGATGTCGGGGACCTGAGGCTCTACCACCTACAAGTGATGCTGCTCAGTGGCATATTAGAAGAGCAAATTATCAAGCTCTAGTATGGAGACAAGCAGACAAAACAAATCCAATTCTACCACCTATAGAGGAAATGGGATGGGATGTCATCAATGGACACCTGGAACCCAAACTGATGTCTGTTGCAGCAATCCCCAAAAGCTGTAGCTTGATGATTACCTGCAGATGCAAGTGTGGTTGTAATACAAGCAAATGCAGTTGTCGCAGTGCTGGCTTGCTTTGTACAGGTGGCTGCAAATGTAGAAGAACTCCAGATCACCCATGCCAGAATGCTAGCAGTTCGGACTACGGAGGCACATCTCACTTCAGGTAAGTTAGAAGTTCTTTCTCTTAACTTTCCATCTCAATTTTAACACAGCTTAAAAGAACTAACACCAAACACACCATAAAATCCTAATGTGTGACTTTTTCTTTCCACAGTGACTTTTTGCAGTGTCCATGGAGTTGGAGAGGCACTCTCTGCTGTAAATAAATTTGATTTGTATTTTATTATTTAGGCCTATTCTTAGTTTGATTTCAGGTTTAAGAGTTGTTAAAATTGTTCATTTTCTGAATGCTGTTTGCTTTATTATCTTTATCCCATCTGTTATTAATAAACATTGTTATTGATAAACTACCTTGTTTTATTGCCTTAATTCTATGCAACATGTTTAATAAATATTTGGTTATGACTCCTGCACTATTTTGGCACTTAATTATGACATTTAAGCTTAATGCTATGATGTTTAACTGATTGGTTTAGAAATAATAATAAAAAAAGAAAAAAAACGTTTAGCTCATTTTAATATGCAAATTAGAAGGCTTAAAACTCAGAATTCAGCTTGGTAAACACAATATTCAGAATCAGCACCCTCAAATTATGTAAAAAACATGGATTACCAACTTTTCCTCAAATTTGCCGCTAGAACTCCTCTTTTGTGAAAATTGTACTAGACTATAATATAGGCCTACCGACGATTTGTCACGCCCGGGGGTGGGTGGGGGGGGGTGTTCGTGATTGTCAACGGGAGAGGGGGGGACCGCGGACTGATGACGGGGTTGCGCGATCGTAACCACTGACGGCGGGGGGGGGGGGGGGTGGAATAAAAAAATAAAAAAGGTGCCGGATCCACCGTTGGAGGTGCCGGAACATATTCCGGCGTGTTCCGGCCCAAATTAAGCCCTGGATACTGACGCCAAAGGTACCCTCCCGCGTCTGTGTGAAACGATCTGGGGTCTCATAAACCCGTTCGCGGTGGTATGAGACGAGCAGAGTCTACAGCGTCCGCTCGCAGAGCAGAGTCTACAGCGTCCGCAGTCTACTGTGAAACAATTCACTCCAAATGGTAAAGGAGACGTTCACTTCCTTACAGGCTATCCTATCTTTCATTTAAACATCGAACTCGGCATGAGTCATGACGATTGCCCCCCCATAAAATAATTTTCCTCGGCCCTCCCCCCAGGCCAAAAATATTCTCCTGGGCCCTCCCCTAAGGCTTAACAAAATTATCCTAGGCCCTCCCCCCCTGACGACCGGCCCTCCCCCCCCCGGTAAATATCGTACAGTCCCTTAACTATCAATTTAAATCCAAACCGCGACCTAAAATGGCGGCTCAGCTCTCGCTTTCACTCCGCTGCGAAGGCAACGTGACCATGTACATGCTCTTTCTTAGCTTTTAGCTACACACTGCACAATTGAAAACACAAAATACGCAGCTTAACACTCGTTCAGACTGCCTTAGCTTAGCTGCTAATAATATTGCCTTCGCATTGAGCTTATACAACAAACGAATAACCTGCTAATACACACGCTAAAAGAAAATAGCTTTTTTTAACTCACCAAATCCTCGGTTAAAACTCAAACAAAACAAAATCCAGCGCGGACAGCAGGTGAACACAGTATCTTCCAAAAATGTAAGAAAACAAGATATAAAAACTCAAAACACACTTCTTTTACTCTATTTACGTTCTCTTTCCTCTCGTTTTCAACTTTTCCGTCTACCGTCTCTAACGTCCTGCTTTGCTCTAATTATCCTCCCTCCCTCCAACAAGCGGCGCTGGAGTTACCTGATTGGCCGTTACCGGGGCACTTGTTAAAGGAGCAATACACACAAAAATAATTATTAATAGAACAGTCTCACTATTTTTAAGGCTTATTAGTTTTTATCATATTCACCTGGGTTACACCAGCGTGCTACTTTGTGGAGGTATACACTTTACCACAGGCCAGCTGCTTTGCATCAGGTATTTATCTGTATGTTTCCATTTATTGTGCAACCAGTTAAATAATATGTTGATAGATAACGATCGTCGATGTAATTAACGGTTATTACTAGAGCAGCTGTAAAGCGGAGGGATACATGGATAGTTAAAAGTCCCAGTGCTGTTATACCGAATATCAGCACTCATGGGATGCCCCTTGTCCAATCAGATGACTCGGTCGGAACTACATTTTCAATAACGGGACTTTTTAACGGTTGCAAATCAATGTGCTACGAATCAAACATAAACAACAACGGTCAAATACAACTATCGACCAGATGTTTCCTTGACAATGTGACACACAATATGCTCCGCGAAAGAATATTTGGTATCACTGTAGTTATAGTTATAATACTAGTTGCTTATAAGCATGCATATTGTCTCTTTATTAGTCATTATAAAGCACTTATTAATGCATTATTCTGCATGACCATATTCTACAACTACTAGGCCATTAACTTTAATTTTCCCTCAATAACCTCCTAATTACTGCTTGATAGTAAGTAAGTAGCCTGGCTCCGCCCACCTACGTACTTCCGCTCAATTTTCATTTCACTTCAGTACTAATGCTGCGTTCGACGGCAATGGGATGTGGGACTTATCCTACCTGAAGTCTACTAGCTCCTACTTCAAAGCGTTCCAGGTAATTGAAGTGGAATGTAAACAGAAAACATGGACGACCGCAGTCTCTTTAGAGGAATTATTACAATTGTATCAATAACACATTGATTAACATATTGTCCAGCACTGGGTAACGATATATGGCGGTGTTAGAGATGTTCTGGCGCCGTATGAAAGCTTGCCATATCGCTAAGGTATATTTACATATCTTCATGCTAACAGAATAACGACATAATTTCACGCCATAATATGAAAAACAAGTTGTGTTAAAATTGCAGTGTCTAAAACAACCCTACACTCACAAAAGTAAAGTTTATAGCCTATTCGTTCTCACAACGTGTGATTCCATGGGCGCCGCCATTTTGCTCCGACGTAATTGTGGTGAGGTCGGGGGAGGTCGAGCTCCCCGACTTCGCCAGTTGAAGGTTCCACTTCGACAGGCATTCCAGTGCACTTTTCTTAGTTGGAGGTAGGATAAGTCCCACATCCCATATGCCGTCGAACGCAGCATAAGGTCTGGCTGTGCTGTATGGCAGAACGATTCCTTTTCCCCAAAATGTGCCTTCCAATCAGCGAACAGGAGGCGCGGCCTGAGAACAGTGACGTAGAGGTCGTGCGCGAATTTCAGTTATTGAGCGTAAGTACGGAGGCGGGCGGAGGCTAATGCTAATGCTCACTGCATCTGCCGTTTGTATACTGTGCGCAACGTGGTTTCTGGCGCATGAAATACGTCACGACCAAACGTTAGCGATTGGTTAAGGCAGATCCAGAGTGGCACTGGGCAGAGCCAATAGGTTTTAAACTTCAACAGCACCCGCCTTCAAGTGAGACATCGTTTGTCTCTACAGCACTGCTAGACCTTTAGTATGAATGAAGTGAGTACGAAGGTCTAGTTAGGACTAGGCTAGAAAGTAAGGAAGTTGTTGTACATAAATTCCGATCTTAGCAGCTAGTTAATGGTGAATATGTGGTCCCTAATCTCAAGTGTTACCGAATATTTTAATTTCAGCTGAGTAAATTGATAAAAAAAATTAATAATGTTAGAAATTATAGTTACTTATATCCAACCATTGTTAGTAACTGTGGTATAAGCGGACTAAACCACTCCGGGGTGTCGGTGGTGGTAAGAAACAGGCTACATTATTCTCCAATAACGTCATGTTAGTCCTCACATAATGTCTGGATTTACTGATGGTTGGTGAATTTGACACTGTCCAACTACAGCCTTTCTTTTAACAGAGAACAACCACTGCTCTCTCGATCTCTCTCTGGGGGAAAAAACAGGCTTTGAAAGTAATTATGAACCAGATGAGTTCCATCACAAAAGTCAAATAACAGAGTAATTTATATTAAGAGGTTGGTTGGCGAAGGGCGCCATGGATGTGAAATGGAAAATAATAATGATTTTTGGTGAAGAGCCAAATGACCAGGAATTATCGGTGGCATTAGTCTTGTCTGCTACATAGCGCTTTGTTTTTCCCACAGTGGACGAGTTGAATACATCATCATAAATATGAAATAGCCTATGATAGTTTGTGTACATGTATTCATTTATATGTATGTATTTTGATAATCCAGTCATGACCTGAGGAAAGTTTGTGTCTGTGTTGGTGAACTCAAATACTCCCTTTTCAAGGCTTTTACACAAGCCGCAAACAGCTTGTTTCTATGCACCCCCGCTGATTTTGACATTAAATCGTTAATAAATTCGCTCTGCTAGTGCTATGTGAGTGCTCTGATTAATAAATGTATTCTTTGATTTTGAAAAAAGTAGCCTTATGTTGTTGTTATTTCGCCTTTCTGAGGGTATTGCATGGTTAAATCAATTAATTTAATTTTCGGAAAAAATGTAACAACCCCCTCGGTCACTTCATCCTGGCGCCGGGCCTGAGATAGATAGATGGATGAAGCCGGCTTACTTTCACTACATATAATTATATCGTCTGTCTGCATTACACAGTGTCACATTAAACGCTTTCTTCTTCTACTCTCACTGCAGTTATTATAAATGAAAATATGAATCAACCCAGGCCTGCTGGAGTGTTACACACGCGGTCTGTAATAGCGATGTACCCGAATCCGAACGCGTTATTCTGGAAAGCACAAATAATGCGATGGAAACAGATATTTCTCCAACCTGAGGTTGCTCGTTATTATTCGGGGGGGGGGCATGATTGATATGTCTGTGGTCAGCCATTATGTTTCTTCGAATCGATCCATATCATTGTGGATGGCCACAAGATAAAAATGCCCATTCTCTTTGCAACACATTGGACTTTGATTTCACTAACTAGCCGTTTCATTTACTACACATTATCGAAAAGTGATCGCTACTCTGTAGTCAGCCCCCTCGAGTCAGGCCCGGCAGCTAGCCAGACAAAAGCCCGGTATGGCAGCTAGATTACCCCTATGCATCAAAATGAAGCTTAGAACCTGTAGTTTTTGGCTGCATGTGTTTAATTTCCTCCCTTTAAAAAAAAAAAAAACCCAGTCGGAAACTTGTTTCATTTACCACACATCATTGAAAAGTGATGGCTATGTTCCATAGTCGCTCCCCCACCGAGTCGATGTGAAGCAGCTGACCGTTCGCGGCCATCACTCAGGGAAAGTCTTGCATCCAGGAGGAGGAGGAGGCGTCAAAAATTGCATTGCCAATAAATATAAGGTTAGAAAATATATCACATTTGCCTGATTTAACGTGACCTCCTGTCTAAACCGTGCCCACTTCCGGTCTTCTGTCAGGATACAGAGACAGATCATGTTGTTGGTTGAGCAGATACAGATGCAGATACAGATAATGACGTCTCTGTACACCTCTTGTCTGTACTCTTGTGATTAAATGCAGTATTCAAATTTGCAGGCGTATTCTGTCATTTCCTGATAAATGTTCAGATCGGGGGTGTTTAGCGCCTGTTGGTTTCTTGAAAGCGGATCTACTGTCACCGCGAGGCCACACATTCACATACGGGAAAAAAAAAGAGATGAATGCATTTGTTTGAAAGAAATGCTCAGCGGGAATACAGTACACCTACGTCACAAATGTCACACACATTATCAAAACCCAAGTCTCGACGCTGTGATTGTCTTCCTTTATTTTATTTCATTTTATTTTTCCCCCCTTCACTCACCACAAAGGACTCTTTTTTTTGGGGGGGGGGGGGGTGTTGGAGGACCACCTCCATGGTGTCTGTCCACACATCAAAATGGACACCCAGGGAGCCAGCTGTGTCCCCAACGACCATAAGCGGCCGGGCTGCCAATCACCTTGGAAGAAGCCCACCGCCTTGTCCAACGTTGGCCAAGCCCGAAGGCAGTGAGCGGTGGAAACCGGAGCGCAGACATGAAGGGAGTCGTCCATATGGGAGAGGGACAGTTTGAAAAGAAAAACAAGGATAGGGGAAGGGATTTTTCTTTTCTTCGTTTTTTTTTGTCGGGATGCTAAAAAATACATAGTCCCCTGGAAGGCTTACAGACTGTTGAATACTCTCCCCCTGGCCTGTCATACACTCACTGTGAACTCTTATTAATTCTCGCTTACCCGTCGACTGGTGCAGGCATTTCACAAGGAGAAGTTTTTCTCAATTCATTCATCTATAAATGTTGTGTTGGTTAACAGCATTCTTAATAATGGCAATTTGGGCATTTTGGTCTATGAACCTCTTCCAAGCCCTCAATCTAAATTCAGTCTTCAGGTTGTTTTTTTTTGCGTCAAACACAGCAGATCCTTGAGAGAAATGATTTGTTGTGATCCGTCCATCCCGCCATATGATTTCCATTTTGTCAAGACAGCCTTCCTCTAACAGAGAAGGGATTTTGTCGTTTTTCTTTCTTCGTTCCCTAAGGGTTTTCTTTTCTTATTAGGCAGCTCAGTACAAAGCAGATCCTGTGCACTCTGCTCTCATTATCGACACTAGTTGGGAGATACGATGGAGCATGTGTGTGTGTGTGTGTGTGTGTGTGTGCGTGTGAGCATGTGAACCATCAAAACAGAGAGCCAAAATTGTCCTTGAAACATGTAACATGTTACAGTGGCTTAAAGTGGAATTTGACACGTGTCTCCTGGGGAGAGAGAGAGAACTGAGGATAATAATGTATCTGCCAATCACAGGCCCCTGACCACCCACCCCTTCCTCTGGCGGCCCCCCGAGAGTGTCATTCATTAAGATTGGCTCAGCTAAACGAAGGAGGGAGCTGTTGTGTGCCTAACTGGACGATATCTCTCCTAAGTCTTAATCCCGGACGCACAAGGGTATCCATATTTTAATGTTAATTCATGAATTGATTACTTCTTTCCCCCCGAAGATGTGTTAAGTGATTTGCGAAAACAAAGTGCAGTATTTTGTCGCTAAATACCACCGGCAGGCAGTGGTAGTGGGATCCAAAACAATAAATATATAATGATGAAATCACACAATGATTTCATGTTTACTTAGTAGGCCTATAATTTGCATTCAATATTTTACAGCACCTTCTACGTCTATAAATATTCAGTATTAGTTTGTAATTTTAAGCGATGGCGGTGGCACACGAGAGCAACTGTTAAAAACGGCAAGCCCTGCTCTGATTGGTGGGAATGGGTAAAGTGGGCGTGGCCGGCGGGGTTCCGGCTGACCGTGTTTCCTGGCTATATTAAGAAGCGTAATGTGCTTCGGTGACAGGGACCTGGCAATAAAACCAGGCTACCTTCCTCCAGGGCTTCCTGTCTGTTTCGGACGACGATAATTGAAAATAATGTAAAAATAGTCGCGTGCGGCGCAGGACGGAGGCTAGCTCTCCGAGGACAAGGTCAAAGCCCATGCCTTTTACTTTAATTTTCACATGATTAATTACACACGCAGGGTTGTCCTAGAAGCGTGTTTTACAAGTTATCCCCGGGTTGTTCCGCGCCGTATAGAGCCAAGCCTTGTTTGATTGGTCGAGGTAAACCAGGAAGTGGACTGGAATGGAGCAGTGGAGTACATATTAATAATATAAGATAAGATTTAAAAAATCACTTTGTAAATCCAAGATGGGAAATGTGGGTGTCACAACAGAAGTACAGGAAAGTAGTCAGAATTACGGAGTGATTCAAAATTTGAATAAGAAATATATAATGTATGTATGAAAAATTATATCTATATGCACACTATGAGTCGTGAGCAGGACAGATGTAAACCAGTGAAATATTCCTATGAATATTCTGTTTAATATAGTCTAACAGTCATAGTTTTTTCAACTAAATTCAGATTTATATACATATTCTGCGCTCGAGTTTTAATTTTTCTTCTTCTACTTTTTTTTTTTTCCCCTGCCGTCCTGATGAAGAATCGACTAGCCAAGTGTAAATGTGATCGTCTCTGGCCTGCCGGTCCTCAGGAGACGGATAATGGACAGACTCAGAGCGTGAAAAATCAGAATGTTCCCACCAATCGGCTGTCAGTTTCCAAGTACATCACAAGAAGAGTTTTGTTGCTATGGACACAAGGGAGATGGAGGGAGGGAGGGAGAGAGGGTGAGGGAGAGAGACAGAGAGAGAGAGAGAGACAGAGAGAGACAGAGAGAGAGAGAGAATATTGAACTGTTGTATCTTTCCAAAAAATCAATCACAAATTAAAAAGAGAAACCCTTCCATATCGCCATCATCATGACAGCCTCAACCTTTAAGCTCTATGGATATATTTAGTGCAGTCAAAGTAATCCCACTTTGATTTTCTGGATCATCTGGTGAACTTGATTCCAATCAAGAGGTTGAATGGGATTTCTTGGGGATTACTCGCCGTATGTAATCATCAACGTTTATGACATCACGATTCATACAATGAGACAAAGCCAGAACACTTATGGTTAATTCAATCGCCAAGCCTAAATCATTTATGTGCAATAAAAAGCATCCTAGCTGAACTACTTACTATCATGCGTGGAATATGAAATATGATTAGAGAGACAAGACAAAGATGCAGAAGTTTCTAATGTGTGTCATTGTAAGAACACTATGCTTGTGCTATAGTACTATATATACTACTATATACTATATAGACTATAGACGTTAACACAAGATTGTCCAAAATAGCCTCCTCTGTGATGCTACGTTGGTTAGCTTTGTGGATATAGCTAACACTAAAGTTTTTCTGCCTTACGACATCACAAATTAAAGTTGCATTCAGTTTGCACAAGCGTGATCAATAATTGCGTTGGTAATCCAACCCAGGCAACGCTGCATCGCAAGGTGCATGCATTATGCATAAGGGTGTGGGGGGGGGGGGGGGGGGGGGGGGGGTTAGGTGGGAGCCATTATCATGGCATTATCATGACTCTTAGGGTAAGTAAACCCTTTTTTCAATAAAAAATGGTTCAGTTTCGGTCTCACAAAGTGTTGGTGTGATTAAAATGTATAAAGTTGTTAAACGGAGGACATTTTATGTAAAATACAAGAAGTCTGCTACTTCTGCTACTAAAAAACGCTTTCCCAGAGTGGTCGTTTCCTATTGGCTGCGCTCCCTAATCCGAGCGAGGGCGGCGTGGGTTTTCGACAATGCCCCTCCACACACACTCATGCTCCTATGAAACCCGAAGTGTCTGTTTTTTTCCTAAAACCTTTACGACTGTCACGGCTGCTCGGATCGCCTTTTTTTAAAGCTTGTTTAAGCGGAGGTCCTCTCGCCGAAACGGGCGTTTACTGACCCTTTAAAAGAGAGAATGCGTCTCCTTTAGTAGTGTGAGGTGGCATCGCAACACCAAACACCGATGCATTGTTAATGCGCATGTGTAGGAAGGAATTGCGATGCATGCCGTTTTATTTGATGTCAATAATATAAGGCCTCTCGGTAAGTGCTGTGCTCTAATCAGGGTAAGTAAACATGTGCTGTTTAAATTGCAGTTTAAGGTCCACATTTAATCCAAGTCAATGTCATCTATGTGACATTTTGTCACATGCAGACCGGCGTCACGCATGGAAATGTTTGTATTATGTATTAAAGCTGAATCAGAAATGGTATTTGGTAATGACATGAGTCATTACCAAATACCATTCCCCCCAGGGGAACACTTAAAAACTTCCACAACTCCATTAGCGGCCGGGTGATTAATGTCGTTTTCGGTTAACTACACTATACCCAATCACGTCGTAATGCACTCAACAATCCCTCAGCAACACACGCACACACACTTTAAAAGGCTTTCAAGTTGCTAATCTGGACTTTTCGATGCTAATGGATACCCTTGATGGTGGAGGTGGTGGTGTTTGTTTTGGGGTTGTTTTTTTTCCCGCTCGCTCCTTGAAAATGTTTGCCTTGCATGAATACTTGTAAATTGCCCGCCGTAATTGAATGATCAATACCTCCCTCGCCTCACAAAAGGACCGTCTGCAGCGTTTGCAGCAAGGTCTGTCCGCCGCCAACCCCAGCGCTGCCAGCCAGAGCAGCGGCTGCACTAGCAGTCGGCGGAAAGACACTGTTGTGGCGGATGGGGCTGTAAAACTCAATGACTTTGTGCATAAAATGACATCACTTTTGATTGAATAACTTAAATGACTTAAAATCAACATTGTGACCCTAGGATTGTGACCCTTGTGACTGGAGGATTTGACCTTAAGGCACTAATGTACTGTATGTATTGTATGTATGGATGGATGGATGGATGTACGTATGGATGGATGTATTATTTATTATTTACAGTTATAATAGACATGTTTATGGTCCGGTTTTGTTTTTTCGCAGGGTTTCTCATTGTGCTTGTAGTCTCAAGCTTAACACGTGTATAAACCGATGGCGAGCTTCATGTTTTGGAGTGTAATCTTACTTAGGAATATCTCAAATACATACTAAAGAAAATGATAAGCAGCTGAGAGGTATAGTACCGACAACGTAGAGGTAAAGGACAAAGTACCTGTAATGTGGTACAGAGGCATGTGTCAAAACTGCACTTAAGTACAATACTTGAGTAAAACTGCATCCCCTGGTAATAAATAAATAAATAAATAAAAGGCAGTTTGCTGCGTAGGGGGGGTCACAGCAGGGATAGGAGACACAGCGACAGGAGAAGAAGGCAAAGTAATAATGAAAGTTTTAAGTGGCTCAGTTGCTCAGTGCGCGCAAGATCAGTCAATCTTTGAAGTGAGTGAGCGAGAGGGAGAGAGAAAAAGCTCCAGAATCAACAGCCCCTGTAATCTACAAACACAACGGAGACTTTGTGAGCTGCTACCGCGAGCTAGCGCCAGGGGGGGAGATCTAAAGCAGCTTTTACATTTGTCATTTTCTGCATGCGCCGGCGCGCACACACGCACGCGTACACACATGCACACACACACACACACACACGCACACGCACACACACACACGCACACACATGCGCGAACACGTGCATGCATGCACGCTCACACACACACACACTCAGACAAACATGTGGACACACACACATGCACACCACACACACAAGCACATGTCACACACTTACATTGGCACACACGCACACACACACATGCACACACACAAGCAGATGTCACAAACATATACATACGCATGCTCTCAGATCCACCCACACATAAACAAACACACACACACACACACACACACACGCGCACGCGCGCACACACACACACACACACACAGGGAAAGCTGCTGGTTGTGAATTAGTTTTGTTGGATGTTACAAAGACATAGAGCTAGCCTCCAGGGGATAACTTTGGGTTTGATCAAAGCGATGCTTTGTTCCAAGTCAGGGACACTTTTTAACTTCCTCCTGCTAATGAACGCACTAAGTTGGTTAATGAACAGCCAGTGGCTAATGAAGTCGACAAGGCTGTTTTCGTATTGTTTTACAAGCAATTTTTTAAAGTTTCGTTTTCTAGTCCCTTTTATCTATTATATATTTACACTCTAATGTATATTTTGCATTGTTTCATTATATCGTCGGTTGTGCAACTGAATGATTTAGGATGTCTGTGTTTTTAATTATTGTCTAAGTCTATGTGGACAGTAAGTCCAAATGAGGATTATATGATCGTAAAATGTATATGCATATAAGTCATTATGAACGACTTATGCGCGTATGACATATGCCAGGTTTGATGAGAAAAAAACAAAACAAGCCGGCTGCTGGATGACATGACACGTCATGACTTTCCCTGGAGCAAAATACTGCTAAAACGTAATACTATAATACAGTCACACTGTATTTTCTGCTATTTTCTATTTCCCACATTCGTATTGACTTTCCGTACTTCGTTGTCTCGTAAGTTTGTTTTACTGACATTGATGCTATCCTCTATTATCTCCATCAGACACAAAGTCTCCCCGCCATCCATAACAAAGTCATCTCAATCTGAACAATGCACTCGTCAGAAAAAAAAGGTAGGAGCTCCGGCGTCGTAGCCCCCAACCGACTTTTCTCCCCGAACCGCGCGCGCACAACAACACCATCACCGCCAACGCCGCCATATTGTTGCTGTGCCGTAAAACCCAGGGTCACCGCTGTCTATTAATCTCTCGGCTTAATCAGGGCTCATTATGGCGCGACACAGAGAGGCCATTTAAACTCCGTCGCGTGTCTCGCGTTAAAACGATTTTTTACGCACGCGCGGCTTTGCTTGATGCCGCTGGTTTACAGTATCATCAAATAATACGCGCGGCGTGGCTCCCAATTCCACCGCTGGAAGGCCGCTCCAGTCACAAAAGGGAGAATAACAAGGAGAGCAACCATTGTCAGAGGTGGGGGGGGGGAATCCTTTCAGCAATTTTCTAGCGTAATGTGCAGACGTTACCGCGTTAGGAGCGAGCGTTCGCGTTCGAGAGGTGCTGAGAAAGGAGCCATGATGTATGATAAATATATATATATATATATATATATATATAATAAACGCGTGCTTAGTCAAACAATGGACTTGCGCGTGCTTCTTCACTGCGTTGGCACACAGCGATGAGGAGAGAGGAGAGGGACGAGTCACACAAATCACTCTCAGGATGAGAGGGAGTTTAACTGCGGCAATATAAGTCTCTGTCTCAGACGCGTCTCAGACACACACACTCACACACACACACACACACACACGCACGCACATACTCACACACGCACATACTCACACACGAGCGTACACGAGCGGCAACGGGGACCTACCACGGTGGTGGCGGTTGCTAGGCAACACTCCGAGGCCGAGGCCACACTAGTATATCTGACCTGATTAATTAATTGCGGCAAAAAAAAAAAAAGAAGTGTGAGCAAATAAGCGAAAATTGCTGTAACTCTCGTGGGTTTAATCAGGTTTCTAGCTCTGATTTTGCATCTCCTTTGAAGGCAAATGGCGAGTGGCAAGGGGGGGGGGGGGGGGGGTGAAAAAAACAGGGAAAATCCTAAGTCCCCTGTTTGATTCAGGGGGGTTGAATGCACCGAGGGGAGACCGATTCTGTCTGGGTTTCGTTTCCATGGTTTCGTTTCTGGCATCCTGTGTAGGCCTCCCCTATGTTACCGCCACCCGGTCGCAGATAAACGAGTATCCAGTTAACAACGTCCCGTCCGAACGTCCCTATACAGACGCCCGACCGGGATTTAGATGAAGTCGGCATGATCGATGTCGAGATTTATCGCGCTATCAGGGAAAAATTTAAACGGCTAAGATCATCCGCGGTGCGGGAACACGGTTTCCAGGCTCGTCGTCGGTTTATGAAGTCGAAGACGTCTCTGTGAGAGTGTAAATCTTTTGTTCGCGGGATGATTCACGTTCTCGAACGCCCAGTTATGTGACTGTGAGCTGTATTCATATCGCTGTGAATTTCACCGCCCGCTAGTAGATTCATCGACGATCGATATTTGCCCGCCGGTAAACAAAAAAAAAAAAAAGACGAGGAAGAAGAAGAAGACTTTGACTTATGGCAGAAAAAAAAGTGACCTTCGGCTTAGAAATCCCTATAAGGAGCCACCGGTAAGCCTCTTAAAAGGAAATGTCACGTCGCTAATTGCATCTCATGTTGTGAGTCATCCATGCGTCTGGGAGGGTTGGGTGTGTGTGTGTGTGTGGGGGGGGGGGGGGGGGCACACTGGGAGAGATTATGTCTCTCTATATAATTTTTCATTTTTGCTTTACCTGTGTGTGTGTGTGGGTGGGTGTGTGACAGAGCATGTATGTGCAGAATGTGTGTGTGTGTGTGTAAGTTATGTGTATGTACTTATCCCTTTATGTATGTGTCTGTCTGCTCTCTCTCCCTGCTCTCTCTTTTATCTCCCATATAAATGTGAAAGATATATATGTCTGTATCGACGTCTCACATGTATATATGTAGTAGGCAGTAGCCGTGGTTTATGTTGCCTTCCTAAACGGTAGCACAGACGCAGACCCAGATGGCGACAGCATCCATGTCCTACAGCACAGCAGATGGGAGGTCTTAGCTTCACAACCACCCTCCCCACCACCACCACCACCACCATTCATTCTGCCCTCCATTCCAGTTGTAAATCAAAGTTAGTGGATGTATTCCTATCCTCTCTCTATCTCTCTCTCTCTCTCCTTCACACCTTCTATCTCACTCTCTCTCCTTTTCGCACTCTCTTTATTTCTCTCTGTCTCTCTGTCTCTCTCTCTGTCTCTCTCTCTCTCTCTCTCTCTCTCTCTATGTCTCTCTCTCTCTCTAGGCCCCTCGCTCTCAGTCTCTCGCTCCGTCTCTCTCTTCCTCTCTCAGTCTATCTCCCCCATGGCTTTGCTCTTCTCTGGCTCTCTGTCTCTGTGTGTGTGTGTGTGTCTCTCTCTCTCTCTCTCTCTCTCTCTCTCTCTCTCTCTCTCTCTCTCTCTCTCTCTCTCTCTCTCTCTCTCTCTCTCTATGTCTCTCTCTCTATGTATCTCTGTCTCTCTCTCTTTCTGGCTCTCTCGTTCTCTCTCTTTCTCTCTCTATGTCTCTCTCTCTCATTTGTTAAAGCTGTCTTCTCTTCTCGTCAGCCATGACGTCTATCCAACAGCCACATTAATTAAGAGAACGTGCGCAGCGTGAGCAAGGGAGCGTGTGAAATGGTTAATTGACACGTGGATGAATCTTTGCGCCTCGGTGTTAAAAAAATAAACGGAGGGGCAGGAGGAGGATAGCCGAGCGGTTAGGTTGTGTGTGCGATTCCCAGATGGGTTATGGGTTCCAACCTCAACGTTCAGATCCTCCCTATAGAGGCCTTCCCCTAGACCTGCTCATTAATGACTTGTAGTTACTTCAGCGTCCACTAGAGCAGAGAGTTAATGGTGTCCCATTATTATATTTATTGATTTCTAATATTAAATATGTATTTCTTGCATCCCAATTGAGACAAACACACAGTTTTGCTCTTGAAACTCACAAGACGGGGAAAAAAAAAAAAAAAAACACACCCAACTCGACATCCGCCCCCCAAGTTATGTCTCCAAAACCAGCCACACTGACTTTAACATTTTTGAAAATGTGTTTTTTAGATAAGGAACGTTCGGGGCCCGGCGCCGGCCCCGACATCTCAGCTGTCTCCCGTGAATGTAAGCGCAAACAGGCTTTTCACTAGGCGCCGACTCGGAGGGGGGGGCCCTGACCTAAGTAATGTTACTGCGTTTCAGTTTTGATAGGATTATCTATCCTATTATGGAGGGAAGAGGAGACTCATGGAATGTGGTTGGTTGCTTGTCATGCATTGTTCCTATCTATAATTGCTTCTTTTCATGACTTTTGTGGAGAAAAATAAAAAGTTGGCCATGGAGATGCATGTGAAAGGTACTACATCCTACACTTTTCATTCGATTATCAACTAAGCAAACATGGGAGAGCAGATGGTTATTTTTTTGTTGGCATTTAAATGTCGGTGGAGTGTGTGCCTCTTCTGTGTTTATTTCCTTCCGGGAACTTACTTGACAATATGACCGTTGCGCTGTTGTATGTGCTCACACACTAGACTTGTAGTCAAGACGCCTCAACCGAGACCAAGACACTACCAAGACCAGAGAGTATCAAGACCAAGACAAGACCAAGACCAAGGCCAAGACAGACCAAGTCAAGACCAAGACTAGTTCAGCTCGAGACCGAGACCGAGACCAAAAAAAACTATTTTTTTGCCATTTTGCATGAGTTGTAGAACCTAAGCACCATACTGGGTTCAGCTGCTTCGTATAAATATGAGATTGTATTATTTCAACTACAGGCACAATAATACAGAGACAGTGATGTCTTGTGTGTGAACTCACTATAAATGTTTTCATCAATTGGCTAAAAATCAAATATGTGTAGCAATTGCATGACTGCTATTTATACACTATTCGAGGATTGACTCTTGAGTGCTGTTAAGAACTGACATGACTATAGTCCTAAAGTCATCTAACAAAATAACCTCCAACACCACCCTGCACCTCAAAAAAAAGTCTAATGAATCAGAGGGGGGGGGGGGGGAGGGGGGAGCGTGAGAGGACGAGCGCCAACGCCGTCTTTGTCACAAAATGCATGTGATTGGTACTTGAAGGGGGTGTATAATGATATAAAAAAAATAATAAAATAAAAAACTGTGCCTGCCTGGATATTATAGGTTACAAATCCCTTCGAGACCGCTCAGCCAGTCTGAGACATAGCAAAACCGAGAGGCCCGAGACCCAAGACAAGACCGAGACCAAAGACTGTCGAGGCCGTGACAAGACCAAGACCACGAAAAAGTGGTCTCGAGACCGGTCTCGAGACTACGAGTCTCGAGAACTACAAGTCTATCACACACACACACACAAAAAAAACGCACACGGACTGGATTTCACTAAATCATTTACTGTGAAACAGAATAATTACATTTGTTTGATCGACCAACATCATTATGCTCTTATAGTGCTGGCATGGAGTTGTTTTGAAGATATTTAAAGACCCCCCTGTGTTTTAATTACCTTATACCTCTTTATAAATGTTTAAAACCTTGGAAAGGACTTTGGCAGAGGGGACATGCCCAGCGGCCGGGTAGATTAATTTTGGATAGTTCACTTTTTTTTTCTCGAAAACACAAAAAAAAGATAAAACAGTCGTCATGTTTTTTTTTTTCTTTTATAGTTTTTTATTCTCATTTCACTTTTTTTTTAAATATCTTTTTAATTCCTTGTTTTTTGCATGTGCTGTACTTTCTGAATCGACGCCATCATTTCCTGTCTGGGATTAATAAAGTGTGCCTTATATGCTCCAAATAGGGTGCTTGACACTTCAACCTAAAGCAATGAAGACCAATAGCATGTACAGACGTAATGGCAGTACATATATAACTCGCAACACGCCGAAGGCATGTTGCATGTTATTTATTTGTCTGGGATCAGCATAATTTAGAGAGTTAATGTACCGATGGTAATGTCTCAATTTAAACAAGCGCTAGTTATTTTTTTTAAATAGTAGGCCTAAACGGAGCCGAGGGACACAGCTGTATGAAATGTGTAAAAAAATAAAATCACGCAGCTGTTCTTTCACTCAGAAAACGTTCTCATAGATGCCATTATCCTATCAGTCTTTGCGCGCCAACCTCTACATTAAAAGCTAATTTGCAGATTAGCCTTAGTTTTAAAATGCGAAAATGAGGCTCGCCAGTCCCATCCTCCCCCCCCCTGTTTAACTGCTTGCCAACTGCAGACTTTGGACTACGACAGTGTGGGAGAGAGTATAGGAGACTATAGATTTACTCTCGCCTTCCAACAAAAATGGCAAGCGTATCAGATCATATTTTAATTAGTCTGTTTAGGCCTATATATGCGCACCAGAAATGCAGCCATTTATTTATTTATTTTACTGGTTATACATTTGACTTTTTCTAAAATGACAAAGAATACATTTCTAAAATGATTATGTGGTACACCAGCACACTAAGGCAATAATCATTTCGGACATTGATTTTGTCGATGAACAGAACAAATATTTTCCACGGACATAATGAAAATGGAGGTGAACTCAAAGTCAAATAAAGTAGGAGAAAGTAGAGACATATTCACACATTCAGCCAAGTCCTCCTGTGGGAGCCACCACAACACAGGATGACCCCTGGGCGACCTTTAAAGACCATGGTCAAGACCCTCGAAGAAGACTGCCGAGCTGAGGACCCTGATGGACGCACCACAAGTGGGGAAGGTCTGACATCGTGCCCGACGGGGGCCTGTGTGTGTGTGTGTGGAGTGTGTGTGTGTGTGTGTGTGTGTGTATGTGTCTGTGTGTGTGTGGTTGATAGCTGGTTTAACAGCCTCACCTGACCCCAGTCAGACTGATCAGACTCTGGGGCCAGGTGGGGCTGCACACCTGTGGTGCATGAACAACCATGGCACCCAGGATAAACCAGCTATCAACACACACACACGCTCAGGAGAGAGAGCCTCTGTTATGGCAGCATATACCATCTGCCTGGCGTATTGCATCTCGCCGTCTCCAATAAACGCATATTCACCCCACCCGTGTCCTGTATCGGAGGGCCCCAGCAAAAGCCACTAAGGTGGTGCGTGTGGCGGGAGCGTCTGCTACAGGGCCATTCTGGCCTGAGTCGACGCAGCAGCAGCAGCATCAGCAGCAGCAGCATCAGCATCAGTAGCAGTAGTAGCATTCAACAGAACTGATGGGCGGGGGTGGGGGGGGGTGCTGAAGTTGTGTTGACACCTCCTCGAATTGGGGAGCCTAATTGTTAACAGGCGGCCCCCAATTTGGGACGTCGCGATAACTCCTCCTGTCAACGCCCGCTGTCTGCAGACACTTTTTTAACCGCTACCACGGCTCCATTAACTCGGTGGAGGGAAACGCACACACACACACCCCCCCGCCTTAACCTCAGCCGCTCCACCTCAGGGGGACCACACGTCGGCGGCGGCGGCGGCGGCAAACACCCGCGTCGGACCCACCCGCAGAAGGAGTTAGCGGGCAGGCATACGTCTAATTTATCGTAGAAATTAAAGCGTGTTTATTTTGGCTTGGACTCTGACAGAATAATTCTCCTCTTGCCATTCATTAGCATTGGCAATTTCCTTTGTGGCGATGGGGAGAGCCGGGCTGATTGAATTCCAAATTAAAAATTAAAGCAACGTGAGTGCTAATCCAATGAACAGCCTACTTTACTTTCATTGATAAGGTGTGACTTTTATGAGTGATTGGGGATGGATTGAGGTGTGTGTGTGTGTGTGAGCAGGGAGGGGGGGGGGATTCGTCGGGGGGGGGGGAAGCGCGAACCCTTCTCCCTCCCTCCTTAGATAAATCAACTCCAAAGTAATCCGAGGCATGAGCGCGTTACAGCACCGTAAGTGCCTATAATGCTCGCATGGGAATCGAACCCTCACCCTGTCACCGTTGAGCTGGACAGGACTCCAGCATTGATGAGTTACTCAGAAGGAAAACTTCTTCTGCCGTCATCATCCGACGCATCTTGAATAACCTTGCACATCAGACCTGGCCGCCCGCCCTACCGTTCCCTGAACCGTGCAAAGGTTTCAACCGGATTCAGTCATTAATCCTCAGCGTGTAATTGTGGGTATTGTTTATAGTCGTAACCCCCGGTTACTTCAAACACTTCCTGATCTCCTTCCAATTATTTCACCTCCTCACTGTGTTGATCACAGCTTTAGACGGTGGTGTCAAAGAGGAGCATTGTTTAATAAAAAAATAATAATTACATGCGTGTGTGTGTGTGTGTGTGTGTGTGTGTGTATGCACATAGATGTACAGTTGATTTCGGTGTCATAACCCCCTCCCACACACACACACACACAGTATGTAAGGCGCTTTTGGTAAGGCTCTTTGGGTGTCTTGAAAAGCGCTCAATAAATGCAATGAATTTTTATTATTATTATATATATGAGGAGATGGAGAGATACAGAGAGAGAGATGGATATTACAATTTGTTTTTCTACGCGGTAGATACAGAACAGGAGGGAATTTGAAACGGTTTCATTTCCAAATCCGATGTGACAGTGTCGCGCTCCGCCACCTACCTATCACAGGAATTGCAAAATAGGTAACCATTCGTCAAATTAGATCACAGCCCCAGTTATTGAGGCAAGCCTGTTCCCGTCTCCTTCGGGATTCCCGCCGGTCGCTCGGCAGGTATATTTTCTATAGGCATTAATACATTTAGCTGTCTGGTTGCGTTTTCGATTCGATCTCGCGCGCGGCATAAGGACTAGGGGACTAGTAGCCACTCTGCTTGTCTGTCAGTATATCCAGGATATGAAACCTCCCAGCGTCTTGCTAAAGCCTGAGTGGAGGTGCCATGCTCTTCCTCCAGGGCAGGGACAGGAAATTGAACCCCCCCCCCCCCCCCCTACCCAACCCCTACACCCTAAACAGTGATGCGTCAGTGGGTGCCATGCTTTATGTTGGAAGCTATAACAGGGACAGACGGCTATAGCCGCCAGCGCCGGTGCAAACGCTGTGCTGTGCAGCGATGCTCCACACATACCGTTACAAAAGGGACACATCGGTACCTGGGCGTTTGAGCTCCATCCTGTCTGTCTCTTGGTGCTCGGCGTTCACACTGCCAGGGCTTCCTTCCCACACGAGGGTTATCCATGATAACAATGCATGCTTGATATCGCGCTTGATACGCTTGAAGAGGGGTTGGATAAGCGCATCCACCTAAATGACATTTATAATTAGATTTCCTTCCTATGCCTGTTGAGCTTCCCTGAGCGAAGACGCCGCTGTCCATGTTATAAAGCCTGTGAACGTTTTTCAAGTTCTAAATTCTTGTCATGCAGTTCATTTCTTATTGAACTGCATGACATGACTGATTATTATGATGATTATTAGGATTAGTATGTTGTTGTTTTTTTTATTATCATCGCTGCATCATTGCATTTTATTATTATTCTCATCATTGTTGTTATCGTCATCCTTCTCCTCATTATCCACTTTCTACAATTGTTACCATCATCATAACTATTGTTATTATGATATATAACTATTTCTGCTACGCAGTGAGAGGGGGGTCAGGCCCAAAACGTCTCGCTGTGTGAAATTTCCCACCTGAAAGGGAAAAAGAAGAGAAAAAAGTTATTTATGTTTTTGAAATATACTTTTCAAGCTGTTCGGGGGAACGGCACGAATCACCTCGCTCTCAATTTAAAATTGAGCCGTCATTGGGGTGTAATTAATAGATTCAAGTTGTATAAACATGATCTCACACACACACACCCGCACACACACACACACATGCACACACACACACAGCCCTAGGGTTCA
>JAOPHQ010006631.1:0-88807 GCA_030340625.1 Merluccius polli
GAGAGAGAGAGACCATCATGTAAGCTTGACAACAGCTTTGGGAAAAAAACAAGATCCCATTTCAGCAGACAGCATTATAATGATAAGGGTCTACATACATATATATATATATATATATATATATATATATATATATATATATATATATATATATATATATATATATATATATACATATATATATATATATATATATACATATATATATATATACATATATATATATATATATATATATATATATATAAGGATTAACCACAACGGTGTGTCCCGTTGTGGAAAATAATGTACGAGGGGGGGTGATGCCGAGGCCGAGGTTGCTTACCACCGCCAAAGTACATTATTTGTCCAATAACCGGACCCCCCCGGAGTGGTTTATTTTCATCTATAACATTATTCACTTTTCATCCACTTACATAAATTAGCCGAAATTTAGATGTTCTTCTGCGGCGCTTTGAGCATATTGTTTTTGCGTTGTCAAGGAAACGTGGTTGATAGTTGTATTTGACTATTCTTGTTAATGTCCAATTTTTAGCGCATTGATTAGGAACTGTTAATATATATATATATATATATATATATATATATATATATATATATATATATATATATAAATATAAACGTACTGCACACAATTTTACACATGTAGATCCGGGGTGTGAGAAGTCCTTGGGGTGCAGGTCAATGGGTCAGGTCAACACACAGACAGTACAGTAAGGGCCTTGTTGTGTAGCGACGCTCGGTATGAAAATAATGAAGCATGCGGGATAATAGCAGCAGCGAGAACTGCTGCCGCGGGGGTTGCGGGAGCGTGTTGGGGCCTGCTGTACGCTTTAAAAAGAAAAAGGGCAGCGTAGCCAGCTACACACACACACACACACACACACACAAGACATAGTAGGCAGGAATGAGGGCACAATGAATGGATTTCTCTGTCTCACAACGGCTAGAGCCCTGAGCAGAGAGGCATGGTCAGAGAGGTCCCTGCTGCAGCATGGCAGCACTCTAGTAGTGTGTGTGTGTGTGTGCGTGTGTGTGTGTGTGTGTGTGTGTGTGCGTTCACATCCGTACGCGTGTGTACGTGAGTACACACTGAGACATTACACAGGAATGTGAGGATACATGCCAAAGACAAAGAATCTGAGTTGCATTCAGGAGAGAGAACCTTCCCCTCCCTCCCTCCCTCCCTCCCTCCCTCCCTCCCTCCCTCCCTCCCTCCCTCCCTCCCTCCCTCCCTCCCTCCCTCCTCCCTCCCTCCCTCCCTCCCTCCCTCCCTCCCTCCTCTCCTCCTCTCCTCCTCCCCTCCCTCCAGCCCCGTGAAGTAAAGTATTACAGTTCCATCACGAGCCTTGGCCCGAGACCCCCGCTCTGGATAGGAACCAGCAGGACTCTAGTGCATCACTAGGATGCGTTGGGAGGAGGTTTTAGGGTTTGGTAGCAATTAGAGAAGTTGAACGTCCAACGACAATAAACTGGCCTATTTGCTGATGACATGTGACGTCTTAACGTGTTAAACGGCCGCCTAGAGGAGCCACCTGAAGTCGATGATGATTTCGAGCAAAGGTCACGACAACATGATGTTAGAGAAGACAATTGAATTGAAGGAAAAAAGTGTTTTTCGTCACGTATTCCCTGTATTTGTCTTTATTATTTGTTTTACATGTAGATCTAAAAATCTCTCTGCACATCTGTATTCACACATTTATCTATGGAGGTTTATTCCTAACTTAAAATAATAATTCAATCATCGCTGGCAAATTTTTGACCTACACAGATATCTCAAGGACACAAACAAACACAACAAACAAACTAGGCCACAGCTACAACTTAAATAAATACTTTACAAAAATAATGCAGGATTTTTGTTTTTTTTACATTGAAGAGACTGATCCGAGTCAGACGGCAAGGTACATGGTCGTAAAGTATTTGTAAAAAATTAACACGTGCATGCTAAAAAACAAACATACAAGCGGCCATGAGAACCTGAATAAAATAATAACAACAGCCACTGGGTCAAATGGGACGATCCACACACACATTCATTGGCTTCTCAGGGTCCAGTATCTGCTGTAAAACTTCATTGGTCAGAATTTATTACTAATGGATTATCTTTTTCATACCGACCAAAAAACACCAAACAAGCACATTTTCAGTCAAAGGTGAAACCTACAGACAAACAAAAACTAATAAACAGATATTTTCCCTTTAAATCAATATACATTTTCCCTTTTGTGACCAATACATGAAAATATATCATTGGCAACATCATTTGTTTTGTTGTTTTTTCTTTCAAAATCTTTGCTGTACAAATTCTTATAAAAAAAACAGCATTTAGCCTTTGACATTGTTGAAGACAATACAGTTCTGTGTGTCCGTGTGGAGGTCATAATGACTCGAGAGCTGTGCCATCCTCAGAGGTCACCTGTGTTGCTTGACATTACACCCAAGACACCACTAGTGGTTGTTATGTTTCGGCACCATATTAGAGATTAGCGGATGAATCAGATGAATGTTTTAACTGTTGATGGGATGAATGGGGGGGGGGGGGGGGGGGGCTAGAATTCAGTGGCTTCCTCAAACTGTTTGTAGTAGTCCTCATCCTGGGGGTTGTCTGCACACTTCTGCCCGTTGTTGGGCGGCCGCGCCTGGTTGTAGCGGCTCCAGTCCCCCTTGCAGACGATCCAGGGCAGGATGTCCACCTTGTAGTGCAGGTCGGCCGAGAACTCGCTGCTGATGAGGTTCGGCGCGCCCGCCCCCTTGCCGCGCGTCACCAGCTTCATGGCGTCGTCGTAGCAACAGTGCTGCGCGGCCAGCGTGGTGGACTCAAGCGTGAGCAGCGAGCGGATGCAGTAGCGTGCCGTGGGCTTGTAGATCTCCAGCTTCTCCTTGGGCCCGCTGGCGTCCTTCCAGCGGAAGTGGCGGTGCGTGACGCCGTCGTGCACGTCGGCCGTGCTGTAGGCCACCTCGGTGGGGTAGGCGCACGGGCAGCTGGGCAGGTCCTCCGCCACCTTGCTCATGTACTTGTTCAGGAAGTCGCTCTTGCAGTTCATCCAGCGCTCGCAGCTGTCCGTGTCTGGAGGGAAGAGGGAGGAGATCAGGTCATGATGTTAAAGTGGCAATCCCGAAGATTTCCTTTTCGTTCTCTTTGGCGACCCCTATGGCGATAAGCGGCAATTGCAAGTGTGTTTTTGGGCCTCACTTCCCAGATATCCAAACAGGGTTGACTGTGTGACGTCAATCAGTTGGCAGTTGGTTTACTTGGCAATCCTAGCGGACACCGGAAAAAACTGTATGCCGCTTCACACACATAAGTGAGTTCAACAGCGAGACTGTTGCGTTAGCTCTGCCTACCTTCTCTGCACTGCTGGGTGATGGAAAACGCGTCACTAACTGTGCACAGCTTGGGATTTTTCACGGTAAAAGTCACCACCAACACCCAGTTCGTAACATTCATAATACTGCAAATGCAAAGGCTTTCATCTGTGGGCCATGGGCTCAATCACTATTGTGTTACCTCATTCGGCGATAGTAACTTAACAGACATTTATTTACATGAAGATCTTCGAGATTATTACTTAAATACTGTCCTCGGAAGTAAAAACACACAAAACCCCCCGTAACACACCTGTCTTTTTTTTATTTGGGCCCTTATGTATAGGACAGTGGGTTGAAAGAGAGAGGAAATGACACGTAAGCATCTGACCTATCAGGCATATTGCCTACAGTACGGTTAGTGTACTAGCTGCCACCATTTTTGAAAGGACATATTTTTGACAAAAAAAAAAGTAGTACAGGCCATTTTCAACTGGTGTGCTACACATGTCAACTCCAGCGTAGTAATGTGCTACACTCATGGTATTAGTGGTTTACTTGTAGGGAAAGCTGAACTATATGCAGATGGATTAACTGACAGGATCTGCGGGACCATCTGGGTGACTGTGTGTGTGTGGAGGTGTGTGTGTGTGTGTGTGTGTGTGTGTGTGTGTGTGGGTGTGGGTGTGTGTGTGTGTGTGTGTGTGGTTGGGGGGGGGGGGCGTGATGGTAAATGAATCCAGCAGAGAGAGAGACGCATCCTTACCAACACCAAAGAGCTCTGTGGCGTTGAACTCATCCGTTCCAGCCAGCAGGCTCACTTCAGTGGCAGCTGTTTTAAAGGCGTCTTCGATTCCTTCGATAAGACGAGACGAACGCACAAATGAGCACAAAGCCAAACTAATGCACCACAAACAGATTCAGATTCATAATATTCTTATGAAATATTATGATCAAGGAAATACACTGTCATCGTAGTACCGGGGCAGTTGGGCATGTCGCAGGTGCGGGACTCGGTGGCGGTGCAGGCGTAGCCGCACGACCGCGTTCTCTTCTGGTTGCCGTGGCCACAACTCACGCTGCACGCCGACCAGCTGCTCCAGTCGCCCTCGCCGTCCATGTAGTCTGGTGGGATGAGAGAGATGTATTTATCTTTTTTTTAATAAATTACTTTCTATACATGTATGTATATATACAGAGAGAGAGAGAGAGAGAGAGAGAGAGAGAGAGAGAGAGAGAGAGATTTTTTAACAGAACTCTTATTCGTTTAGCTAATTAAGCTTATACAAGATATAAATATTATCCTATTCCATTTAAGAAATCTGTCAACTAAGCCTCTATGGGATAATGTTTTTAAAAATCCAGATATTTCATGTTTCCATAATACTTACTGTAAATACTAGTACAGGAGAGAGAGAGAGAGAGAGAGAGACAGAGAGAGAGAGAGAGAGAGAGAGAGAGAGAATGAGAATGAGAGAGGGAGCTTTGATGTTGGCCACATGGTCCTCTTACACAGGCCTGTTAGCATGCCACACTAATAATCAGGGGCAAAGGGAGTAGGGGGTGGGTGGGAGTGGGGGGGAGGGGAGGGGAGGAGGGGGTAAGCCTCAAAGTTTCCTTTGACTTTGACCCCTCGAACCAGATACCAGGCAGGCCTGCGTCCAGACATATGTTCACACGTGCACGCGCCAAATGCATGTGGGTGTACATCTGTGTGTGTGTGTGTGTGTGTGTGCGTGTGTGTGCACTTTGCCCCCAAGCTAAATGATTCTGCATCTATGTGTATGTGTATGTGTGTGTGTGTGTTTAATATGTTATCTCCACTCGATGGATGAAACCACCAGGAAGCATTTTGCAGATTCCAGCAAAGCGGAGGGGAGATCAAACAGGTTAGGACTGGTAGGCTGTTTACAACAAGACATTCCCTCCGTTGCCTTCGATGTGTGGACACCTGAGTCCCTCTCCATGGCACATGGCTGCCTTTGCATTTGGCATCCACACACACACACACACACACACACACACACACACAAACACACACACACACACACACACACACACACACACACACACACACACACACACACACACACACACACACACACACACACACACACACACACACACAAGCCATCATTCCTGTCCTTGATTTATAGCTGCTGAAAGATTCAATGGGAAAAGGCCAGAATTCCTCTGCTGCCTTGGGGATTAACATTGGGCAGAACAACGCCGTCGGAGGTACACATGGACACGACTACAGTGCAGCTACGACTCCTATCAGCAAAAGACAAGACCCACCCACCCTCTACTCACCCACCCCTGACCCCCCCCCCCACCGCCCCCCCCCCCCCCCCCAACACCACCAGCACCGCCACCGCCGGCATCTGCCACTCATTATGGGTCATTACGAGGATGAATACAGAGCAGATAGCCATCAGTAGACAGCAGTGCAGCAGCCCACTGAGCCTCCCATGCTACGCATTATAACCGCCTACCGTCGCAGCGGGCCTAACAGGAGGTACAACGCTGCCGCCCGGCCTACCGCCCACCTGTAGGCCCCCAAACAAACGCCATGTTTCCCGCCATGTGTGTGTGTGTGCGTGTGTGTGTGAGTTTTATGATGAGGGACACCTCCCAAAACCGCCAATCCACAGCTATGATCATTAGACATGGAAATATGAGGGAGATCTATTTTCCAGGCCCGCTCGCATGGCAGGAAACAAGCACGGCCGAGACGACCACATCGGTTAGCCCGGGCGCGTTAAAAACCCCCGGTCTCGCCGGGGTGGGAGTTCCCGCTCGAACCCCCGGCCGCTGCGCTGGAGTCGGAGCGGCCGGATAAAATTGATATTTCCCCCCCCCCCCCCCCCCCCGGCGCCGCGTGCATTCCTGCGCGACCATGTTGGTCTGGGCATGCTCCGGCACGGTGGGGCGAGAGATAGCGAGAGAACCAGGGTGGGAGCGCGGGTGTAAAATTCTTCCCCCGGCAGATTTATCTGTGTGGTTTTTTCTCTCCCCCCGGAATGCTGTCGTGAGGAAGGACGGCGGCGCGGACGTTGTCGACGGCGGTGCGCTGGCGGCATGCCTACCGGGCCACTTTGATGTCACGGGCGCCGGGAGGAGGTTGAGCCGACGCTGCGCCGCCCAGAACTCCCCTCTCGTAAAAAAAAGTGTTAAAGGCTTCAATCAGGGGGCTGGCGCTAGGGCTGCTGGCCTGGGATGACTGTACTTATTATGGTGACAGTTTGAATCAGCAAATCTGCAAATTACAGATTCTGCATCAGACTGAAGCCATCTGGGGAGAGCCAGCGTCCAGCCACTGGCTGCTGCGTGTCGACTTGTCATCTGTACTCGCTTCACAGCGTTGAGAGCGGCATGCCACACGCACACACTTGCTTACACACACACACACACACCGTGTACTATGCGCGCCCACACACACACACACACACACACACACACACACACACACACACACACACACACACACACACACACACACACACACACCCTATACACACACACAGCTTTTTCCCTGTACTCACCATATTCAGCCTGAGCCTTGCCACCTCCTCCTCCTCCACCTCCTCCGCCTCCTCCTCCGGTGCCGGCCCTTCTGTCCCAGTCCCCCAGCGGACGGAGAAAGTTGCTGTCCTCTGCGTTAGCCCCGTACACAGGGTCCTGCTCCTGCCGTGGGTTCGACTCCGGCGAGGAGGAGGAGGAGGTGGAGGAGGAGGAGGAGGAGGTGTGGGGCCACCAGTCCCTCCAGTTGGAGGCCGGCCAGCTGGGCTTGCTCTCCTTACGGAGACCCTTCTCGGGCTCCTGGCCCTCCAAGCCGTCCACCACCTCAATGGTCACCTGGCAACAGAGGAGACACACAGCGGTCCATTGCAGGAACTACCAACGACCAATGACAGCTCTGAATCCAAATCTGTTATCGCAAGATGAGTATCAATGCACTGATACCAACACGATTGTTGCGTATTTAGTCAATACTACGCTAACCCTAACCCTAACCCTAAACCCTAACCCTAACCCTAACTCTAACCCCAATGCTAAAAAATAGTGCATTTGGTAAAAAAAGAGACTACACTGCATACTGTACATAGATCGCATAGACCCCGATATTAAACAAGCGTCAAATATTATTAGCGTTTTACATTTTAGACTTAGTCTAGAATGGAAACCTTGTATATTGCATTCAATGGACTATCAATTAAACTAACCATACCTATGTGTTTAAGTCTATATTGTTTCAGTGGAGGTGTTGGCTCTGAATCCACGCTCAGTATTGGCCGACAGCGACACCTCACATTTAGTCACCAGAGTGAAAATGTGGCCTATGTCCATCCATGCAGGATAAATAGCTTTTCAAAATGAATCATTTATTTTGCAACAGTGCATCAGCTAATCTGCTTGTTTTTGGGTGACAACATTTTTGATCCCCCGCCACCCCCCCCCCCCCCCCCCCCCCCCCCCCCCACCCCAACCTAACACATGTGCCTTGCAGATGAGCGGGGGTGGCTGGGTGGGGTGAGCCACAGCCACCCACCCCTGCCCGCCCGCCCCACCTCTCTCCACCTAAACACAGAGTTCAAAGGGCTGCTCCAGACCATGAAAGCCAGATGAATCCTAGGATCAAAGGCCCCCCCGCCCCACCAGCCACCCACCCACCTACCCACCCCCAACCCTTCTCCCACACCCTCACCCGCTCTCTCTCTCTCCCTCTGTTGCTCGATCGCTCGCCGTGCTCACTTTTCCCACATCTTGAGATGTTAATACACTTTGTTCGTGCCTCGGATTTAACGGAGAGATGCTCTCAGAAATGGAAAGACCACCCCCCCTCCACCCTCTCTGGCGGGATTAGACAGCAGAATGATTTAAACATGGCAGCGGTTTTGCTCTAGCCATCTGCACACCAAGGGACTTATGGGCGAGAGAGGGCCCACCGCCACCACCACCGCCGCACATTTACATAAGCTGCAGTGGGGTCGCAGCCGCATAGGGGCTAGCAGCCAGGCGAGGCGTCGCCGGTTAGGGACTGCCTGCCTTTCAGCTGTCATAATGATGGCAGTGAGATTTGACCTGAGTGTCTATCTTGAGCTTCCCTCTCAGCCAGCATGTGTGAGGGGAGAGAGAGAGAGAGAGAGAGAGAGAGAGAGAGGGGGAGAAAATGAGAGGGAGAGAGATAGAGAGCGATATAGAGGAAAAAGAGGGGAGCTAGGGTGCGAGAGGATGAAAAGGGGGTAGTGATGTGTGCACCAGGCTGTTCTGTCCCTCTTCCTGTTTGCTCTTCCTGCCCGGTGTGCTTGAGTAGCCATGTCTCACCAGCCAGGCAAAGACTGCAGAGCACTCATGCAGGTGCTGCACATGAGACACGAATGCATTTGCACACGCACACGCGCGCGCACGCACACACACAATGCATTGAAATGATATTGGTATTGCAGAATAAATTACCACAATATCTATATCATAGAGGCTATATTTATTGGAAAAGCTGAAATATGGGATTTTAAATAATAATAATGTAAATTTCTGACTGGGACTTAAAACGGATTTAGTCCTGAATGTTTCAAATAAGCCAACTCACGCCCGACGTCATCCATTTTATATCCACAATAATACCATAAGGCAACTGAAGATTGAAGCTTTAAGGGGCTGGTACCTGTATGTTGGGATTCTGTCCATTGATGTCAGCTTTGGAGAGGTCTGGGAAGTTGTGCAGGTCCAAGAGGAAGGCTCCGGGGCCGTCCCGCTGCAGGCTCCCTCCAGACCCCCGCGTCCAGGGGAGGGAGGCGGGCCGGTGGGCCGAGCGATGCTCCGGACCCGGCCGCCGGTCCTCGGGGGCCAGGTGGGTGAAGGACCTGCTTTTTGCATTTATATTATTCTGTAGAAAAGAAAAACATGAATGGTGCAGGGTTGGTTATACTGTATGTGGTATATGGAACAGTACCATCGCTTTTTTTTTGCAGTTTTATGAATAACGATTAACAGACATTTTTGAATGACGATATTCCTCTTCATCTATTGGTATTGTAAAGTCTGGAGACTGGGGTTGAATTCTGTACAAGGGGAACAACTGCTCAGCTTTGAAAAACACCTCAATCAGTTCAATCAGATGACTGGAAATGATGGCAATGTTCGTCAGTCTGCCGTTCACACCAGGCTTTAAACCAGCCATAGCATATATAGATAGTCTACGTCGGGGATAAATGTATGTTTTTGTGTTTTTTAATTTCCAACTGACAACTGACTGAAAACACTACTCCCCCTTACCATGCCATTATGCTGTAGACATATATAGCATGTTTGCTTCGGTCTGGGAAAAATAGGGGACTGAGTTTCCTTTATGTCTGGTGCTAGGGCTATATACAGAAACCTAAGCAAACATTGCAAAATAATTGCTTCTGCTTTCTGGGTTGACAGCACAAAAAAAAAAAGAAAGCCAAGGCTGTGTTGTCTGACAGGTTGTAAATCCATCCGAGTGGACGGCATATGTCTGCTGTCACGTGTGCACACAAGGGCCAATTACTCCTCCATTGGACAGACAGCAATAAGTAGCCGGCAATCATCCATTCTGGGGTGGCAGAAAATAAGATCAAAGGGAGCCATCAATCTTAATCCTGTTTTTTTTTTCTTTTTTCATCTCTCCTCTTTCGTCCTCCCCTGTGTTCTTGTGGCCTGAGAGTACGGCAAGTGGGGCTACGTGCCTGCGGCCGGCTGACGCAGACAGAGTGTCAGCTCGGTCGCATTGTGGCGAGGATCAAAGCCCCCAGCGGAGCTGTTTGTGTCCTGCCACGGTGCATCCTGGGACAAAATGAACACCCTGGGACAATATGAACACCCTGCTGGGGCCCTATGAACACCCTGGGACAATATGAACACCCTGGGACAATATGAACACCCTGGGACAATATGAACACCCTGGGACAATATGAGCACCCTGGGACAATATGAACACCCTGGGACAATATGAGCACCCTCCTGGGACAATATGAACACCCTGGGACAATATGAACACCCTGGGACAATATGAGCACCCTCCTGGGACAATATGAGCACCCTGCTGGGACAATATGAGCACCCTGCTGGGACAATATGAAAACCCTGAGACAACCTGGGACACCCTGGGACAATATGAACACCCTGGGACAATATGAGCACCCTGGGACAATATGAGCACCCTCCTGGGACAATATGAGCACCCTGGGACAATATGAGCACCCTCCTGGGACAATATGAGCACCCTGGGACAATATGAGCACCCTGCTGGGACAATATGAAAACCCTGAGACAACCTGGGACACCCTGGGACAATATGAGCACCCTGGGACCATCCACCGCACAAGCCAAGTACATAATTGGGTGAAAATGTGTTAAAATACTAATTGCGTTCAAATATCACATTTTCACCCAATTATCACCGCAAAGTAATTGCGCATAACTATGTCGGAAATGGGCAATTTTCGCACGACCACGAGACAAAGTAGGGAAACTTTTAGAAGTAGTAAAAGCTGATACACAAAGTCGTATAAATCTGAACGAAAGTGATGATTAAAACGTTCTGAAAATATAGATTCCATCAGCTACCACCACAGGCACAATTTCCTCAATGACCGAGACCAATGAATTATGGATGGTCGGCATGCTGTGAAGGCAAAAGTCATCTCAACACATAGTTTGTGCGGCTGCTGTTCAATAATTATGAAAACATTGCAGGAATACTTTAATTCCATCACAATTACCGGTGGAGAGACTAAACGTTTGGCTCAGCCGCCACATATTTTCAGTGAACGGTCAAGAGTTCCTCTCATAATAATGATAATTAAATACATTTGAACGATTCTAACCATCAAAGCAGATGAAAGAAGCTAAAACAATATATATATATATATTGAATTGCTTTATGGTAAAACCCCAATTTCAAAAATGTGTCTGATGTAGAGGAACATGTAGCTGTCAGAGTCCATTTCTCTGCCATGGCATCTTTCAGTGGGACTTGTTGAAACCAGAACTGCTAGTCTGCTGTGCCACCAGAATATCTAATTCCAATAATACTGACGCTCTACGTGTGCACAACACTTACGTTCGTTTTGGCTGCTACTGGCGTCTATGCTTCTTCAGCAAGCCCTGCAGAAACACCATACATGGAGGCGACCCAAAGCCCAATAGCAGCAACGCCAAAGACAAGTACAGACAGCCTAAAGGGATGCCAGTACATTGCAGGGTAACACAAACCAAAGTACACAAGGAAAAGTCTAATCCAAACTCCACTCAGACAGGCTGGGCTTTGAACACAGAGGAGGTGGAGGTGGCTACCAACACAGCAGCTGGGATGCTCTGCTATATCTCACCTGGAAGATGCGTTTTATTTATGTGTATTGTATGTATTCACACATTTTAACAGCTTCTTGACCTTTATTACATACAACATGAACAACCAACCCCCTTAACTTAGTTTACCATGGTGTATTTGTATATTGCATTTGTATTTAATACTAGAATATGAGCATAGTTAACACTAAATAAGGCTATGCTGATAAATACAATAACGAAATATTCCACAATATAAGATTGAAACTTTAAGTGATAAGTATAAAAAAAACATTTTCTAGGAGCTCACACTTTACGACTGCAGCTGAGTGATTCAATTGAAAAAACACACTAATTGTAATACTTAATCTCTGTGACAATAACACATCTTAATAAGAGGCTCTTTCAGGGCTCATATTTTCCCCAGATGAGGTCTTCTTCAAGAAGGAACCAGGACGCGCTTTAATTGTAGATCACAAGTGACCTCAGTTCATCTGGGGCCTCCCAGGGTGTCTGCACACATGCTGGAGGGAGCCATGAATGAACCCTGTGTACGTGCATGGGAGCACATGCACGCGCTCACACATCACAGCATCTCCTCTCCTTTTTCCCGCTCCCCCCCCCCCCCCCCCCCCCCCCCATTTCACTTGTGTGTGAGGGCTGCTTAAAGGAGCATGACTCCATTTTCCATTGAGAGCCGCTCAGGGGGCCTTCGCCCCATGGGAGGCGGGCAGGAAATGAAGGCAGTGCACATTGTGCCACTTGCCTTTCAACACCGCACTTAGGTGGGGAAGAGAAGCTATCCTCCCAGTGTCACATGCCTCACGCTGTGTGACTATGTCGTATTTCTTGGGGTTCACTTTATTGCACCACTATGCAGATGACACTCTGTTAAATACATGGTCATGAGATTAGCCATTAGTTTGGAAGGAAGTTTGAAGAATACATATGAGGCATCATAACATCCACTTTTTTTTTCTTTGACTGAAAAGGACAGCCAGTGTTGGCTTCATAGTCAAATCACAGGAACTTTAACGGCTGTAAACTGTAAAATGAAACCGGCTTTTTGTCTCGGCAATAATACCGGCCACGCCGCCATTGTGTCCCCAACCGGGAGTTTTACTTCCTCCAACTACAGGTGCATGCAGCCGGATCCTGTTATTTGTGTTTCTCTCAATGGCATCTTAAACATGACACCTTGGGGGGACTACAATGCGACCGCTAGGCCGTGACCGCACTAGGCAAATGATGACATCATCTTGGGGACGAGGAAAACCAGTGAGGCATTTCAGCGGCCGGTCTAAAAATCCCATTCATCTGCAGGTAACCATTCAGGGAGGCTCTTGCAGCGGGTCTTGTGGGAAGCACTCCTTTTACGGGAAGAAATTAAATTCCTGAACCAAGATCTCAGTGTTAAAAAAAAAGCTGTATGTGCTTATTTTATTTCAACGCCAGAGAATCGTCTCTTCTCTCCTCTCCTCTCTTCTCGACCTGCCGTTTCAAACTAACGTTTGGCTCTGTGACAAACATTTGATACATTCCTGAAATATTTCCCCCCCCCAGCCTCGCATGCCATCCAATGGACCCGTCTCATATACAGCAAGTTGATCTAACGGTGATGAGAGTATTAGTGCAGATCAGAGAAACTACATTGGCCCGTCTTCGTTCGCGTGAAGTGTCCCCCCCGTTCCCCGTATTCTAGTCCACTGTAAGTGAAGGCAACCATCCCAATCCTCCCAGCAGACATACATATATCCCCTTTAGGTTATGTCACAGAGTGGGGCAGTGAAGCAGTCACAGTATTCCAGTAGCAGCACTAAAAATACATCAAAAAGCAGCCTGGTAATGCTTCACACTGTCTGAAACAAGCCAGGTGATCCAGTGCCCATCATAACCTTTGGGTTGAGTGTTTGGGGCTCTGCTGGAGTTAGTGGGTCGTTGCTCTGGTGTTCATAAAAGGTCAGTTCAGCTATCTAATCCGTCTCTCTGAGATGGTGTCATATACTGTACACCACGTGGGAAATGATGCATGGAAATACCGTTGCGGGGGGCTTTTACAAGGAACATGCAGAAAAAGTTGTGTTATGTAGATCAGGATATAAGATATAAGAAAATGTGTATTGTTATATTAGCAAGAAAAAAACACCAACCACATTTGACTTAAAAATGTGTGGTGCTTTCCTAAAATCACCAAACTCTGCAATCAAGTAGTGTGTTCAAGTCTGCTGGTGTAGAAAAAAAGTCTGATGATATGGAGAACAATCTGAGGATGTTAGGCATTGGACAGAGAGGGGAGGATGTCTGGAGGATGCTGAACCACACGGACGCCATAACTTGAGTAGATTTGGGTGTGGGTGAGTGGTTGGGGGGGGGGGGGGTGCACCCCCGGGGGTTCAGCCCCGGCTCTCTCCGCCGCCTTGTCAGGAAGCCCCTTGAATGACGGTGATGAGGCTCTGATGACAGAGAAGTGCCCGTGGCTAATGTTTAACCCTAAACAATAGTATCTGGGGGTCGGGGAGACGCTGTGACCCTGCCTCGTCTTCCATTTCTTCTGGTTTCCAACCGCCGTTCCCAGGAGGCACTTTAGACCACATGCTTGTATGTCAACAATCCTCATAGACTCAGAGGCACCCCCTGGGCGACGAGGCTTTAAGTTACCTGCAGGGCCATAGGCATAGATGGGCACTTTCATCAAACCCATCTGTGACCATCTAGCCCCCTGCCATTATCTCCCTTCAGATCACCAGACCAAGGGGTGTATTTAATTTCTCTTTTTGAACTTTATCTTCTGGAACAGCAGTGAGCACTGTTGAGCAATCTCAGGTAAAAACAAAAAAAAAGAAAGAAAAGAATAAGAAAAGATAAAGGAGATTATCCCCAACATCCCTACACACACACACCTACATTACACACCTCATACACACACACACACACACACACCTCTACACACACACACACACACACACACACACACACACACACACACACACACACACACACACATACGCGCACACACACACATTACACACCGCATACACACACACACACACACACACACATTACACACCTCATACACACACACACCTACATTACACACCTCATACACACACACACATACACCTACATTACACAGCTCATACACACACACACACACACACACACACACACACACACACACACACACACACACACACATACGCTCACACACACACACATTACACACCTCATACACACACACACACACCTACATTACACACCTCATACACACACACACACACACACCTCATACACACACACAAACACACACACACACACACACACACACATACACACACACACACACACACACACACACACACACACACACACACCTACATTACACACCTCATACACACCCACCCCCCAACCCAACTCACCTCAAACCCAACCCAACCCCAACCCACCCCAACTCACCTCTGTCAGCACAGCGCCCTGGTCCAGGCTCAGGGTGGCGTTGGCCTGCGGCAGGGGGCCGCCCCGCAGCACCGTGATGTGCAGGGTGAGCAGCAGGAGTCCCAGCAGCAGCAGGACCTCCGCCGCCAGCCGCGCCATCCTCCTGACGCGGGCGCCGGACTTCGGACTCTGCGCGGCGGCCGCCGCAGCTCCAGCGGATCCGGAGACCCCGAGCTCCGGATCCGGATCCGCCGGGGAAGAGGAGCCGCAGCACCACTTAGGAGCCACTTCGGGAATCAGAATTGCAAAAAAAGACGAAGAAAAGGATAGGATGGGGATGGGGATGGGGGGGGGATGGCTAGTGGTCCAAATGCACTGTGGTAGGATAAGGATCCAGCTTTTTCCCAGCAGTGCCGGTTGTGCGCACTGACTGTTTAACTTGATTTCAAAAGGGGGATATTGCAAAAATGATTGGATACCCCTCGCACTATTTCTGATGTGTGCAGGTCATTTGAAGTTGTCTTTATTATTTGCAAATAAAGTTGCCGAAATAATCAATAATCAACGTCCAGGGGGGTCGATGGTGGAGGCGCACCGCATAATGAACGCTCCTGGTCTGTTGCGTCTCCGCGGTCCCGCAGCTCCGCGTCGCGTTCACGGGTTCATGAGTGAGTTTTACTCCTCGTTTCCATGTTGTGTGTCCGTGGGCTCACCGTTACGCATGGTCCTCCTGTCTACATCACGAGAAACGAAAGAAAAAACAAAAAACGACAAAGTGGTGGTGGTGCCAAATGTTGGGGGGAAAACCCAATTACGCAGCCACAGTAATAGTCCAAACTCTGCAGTATCGTCTCATCCCTTCAGAGGTCCGTCCATTCTGCCGCAAACCAGAAACGGTGTCAACATCCAGCGAGGTCAGCCTGAGTTTGAAAGAGGAGTGCTGCTGCTGCTGGTGGTGGTGGTGGGTGGGGGTGTGTGGGAGGGGGGCGAGATGTAATCATACCACATTAAACCACGGTTTGTGAGGGCACACACACACACACACAGACAGACACACACACGCTGTTCCTGTTGTGCGCTTCTTTAGAGTTGGGTTTTTATACGCCCCTCTGTTGCTCTGCTGTCAGGACGCCCTCCCCCTATTTAACCCCTTCAGTGTGTGTGTGTGTGTGTGTGTGTGTGTGTGGAGGGACTGACCCACGAGTTCCTGCTTCAAAAGCACACAGCATGTTGAATAAAGTGTGGGTTTAACCATCCGCAGTGTCGGTCCGCGTCTCCCCGTGGAAACGCGGGAGGCGGCGCTTTGACGCACGGAGCGCATCCCCAACGATACCGCGGTGCGTAAAAGCGGGGTGCGCGCGGAGGCCCTCTACAGGACAACATAGTGTTGTTGATGTGGGATATTATATCATGTCAAACCCGTCAAGTCGACCAAATATGTAGGACCCTTTTACTTACTTTACCCCCCCCCCCCCCCCCCCCAGCACATTATGTATGAGCATCCCTGGAGGTGTCTTTTTGGCGATGCTCTTCCCACACCTTCCGAAGCGCGCCGACACGACAGCTGGCGGCGGATCCGTCTGTGGTGATGTCTGTTGTAAACTTCAAAGGGCAGATAACACATCAGGGGTCAGTTGGGGTTACTTTTGAAGGTAGCCTACCCCTGACTGACACATTTTGTAGTTGAGAGTGGGATTGTTTGATTCATTCATTTAAAAATAATCCATTCTATCTCTCCAAAAGATTGCAGGCTACTCCTGTGAAGGCTGTGGGAGACCATAGTCTTTAAAATGGAAATCATACATTTGTTTTGCATTCTTCAGAAACAGCAGTCAACATCAACAACAAGGTTACTTAAACAATAAATTAGACCCATATAACAAATCTCTCCACTTGGTCGCAGTGTGAAAAGTGATCTTCTGGATGCAAGAGACCATTTGGTTACAAGTCTCTGGAAAACATCACTCACATCAGAACCAGTGGAGTGTTACAATATAATTTATATTAAGTGTAATATATTGCAGTCTGTTTGTTTAACACACACACACAGCTTGTCTATCAATTTACAATATTTCATTAAATGTATCCCATCACGTAGGTCTATCCCAATAGAGAACTTGGTGAGGCAACAAGTGAAGAAGGATTTGACTATCCATACATACATAAGGCCTTGCTACTGCTTGCATGTTGCCATGTTTCACCCATCGCCGAGCAGTTTGTGTAATCATACAAAATACACAAACATAGCAGCCTTCCCACAGGACAAAACGAGTGCCGACTAGACCCAGTCTGACGCTGGGAGAAACCCATTCATCATCCGCCCTTTCGTTTCTCCAGAGCCCATCAAATCCCTCACCCATGCCAATACAATTTAGAGTTCAGCGCTAATTGCTAGGTTAGGCTTGCTGTTGGCTCAGGTGACTCATACTCCCAGAATGCTTAGATCCAGAGACATTTTGTCGGCGAAAGAGAACAGCGCCAAAACGCCAACAATTAAGTTGCGAAAACCATAGGCAAAAATGTACGCCGTTCGGTCACAAAAACAAGCCAAGACACTTTTTTTTGTTCCGTGTGTGTTGATTTTAATAGCATGTCAAGGAAGTGATTGCACTGTGATTTACGATTTTCTTTGGTAAAACATGACCTTAGGGGTTATATTTGAATCGAGACAGATGATATAGTTGATGATAATAGCGTAGTAGCAGCCACTTTTGTCCAACATTTTGTAGACCCTTTTCAGGCATCGTGGTAGAATACACACAGGTGTCGCTTATAACACTATTTATGGGTCTGCTCTTTTTATGTACCAGGGCACAGCTAGTAGACTGAAACTAGAGAACATATCACACACTGACCACGGACCACGTGTCCTGGGACATACAAGCAGCAGACCCATAGTTAGTGTTATGAGCAACACATGTGTTTGTCCTACGATGACACCTCTGTCAAAAGGGTCCATCCTTTGGTTGAAATTATGGATTTGATTGAGCACCAGGTATGTATCATCATGGCTTTGAGTTAAATGCACATCATTCATCTGAATCTGCATCTGACATACGTGCAGGTGCAGGATTTGGAGACTACGGATGTTAACTAAAAATGCCCCAGTACCATATTTTTTATGATGAAAAATCAAAATACTAGACTGCATGTATACGATGGTTCACTTTTTGTGTACGGTTTGCTCAGATGTTTAAAACATTATCTAGAAATGTGAACCCTACTCTTGAATTCATCATCGTGCTACAAAAATTAAAAAATAAAGTCTTGACCAAATTGAACCCATGGCATATACATTAAAACCGTACTTGTCATATTCAACTTAATTGAATATGTCCCATGGACACAAACCCACCAGAGATTTTACCCTTTGTCCCACAATCTCCTCATCTCCATATTGTATTCAAAGTCATATACAAAAATAAGTTTATATAGACTGTCAAAAATATCTCAAGATTGTTTACTTTTAGTTAACAATATATATATATATATATATATATATATAGATCTATATCTATATATCTATATATCTATATATATATATCTATATATATATCTTAAAAGGTGTATAAAGCAGCTGCCACATAGTAAGCCTTTATTGTGGCACGGCGTACAGAAGTAATACACTGTATTGCCAGATTCTGGGGCTCCACTGTCTGCATTGGGGGGCTCAGAGGCCCACTTTGTGTGTGGAGGAGGGGGAGGCGGTGTGTGTCCAGCCCCAGGACCACCATCAACTGTCTAACTCGAAGTCTGACTCGTCGAAGAGCTCGGGCCGAGGGGAACACTTCCTCCGCGAGAACTTAAGACACAGGTCGTCTCCCACCTCGTTTAAGTGGTGCAGGACCTGAAAACGGAAATAAAGGCATAATTGGCTACTAATATACTATTAACTATACAATATACCATAAATCATTTATCAGACACTTATAGTGAGTTTTAGATGCATGTCATTAAACACCACTCATACTGAAACCATGTCCGTTATTGTTGTCTGTACTGTGCATGTTGTCTTATTTATTAATGTATTGTATTTATTGTGATTAACTGTGATGTATTTTAACCAACCTGCACTTATTGTGATATACTGTGATGTGTTTTAACCAAGCTGTGAAGCCAAAGGCAAATTTCCACATTTGTGGACAACAAAAATTATTATTATAAGCATTTAGGCTCAAGCATTGGGGAGAGTTGGAACCCACACCTAACACCTGACCACTGCTACACTATCCGGTCTCTATATGTACACTGTAATACTGTACTGAGTGTTTATGTATTTAGTGTGTGTGTTTATGTGTGTGTGTGTGTGTGTGTGTGTGTGTGTGTGTGTGTCTGTGCATGTACATCCAGCACTCTCCCTACCTTGTCCAGCATGGCTCGCGTGTGTGCGGCGGACACACAGAAGCGGGCCCGGGCCTCCGTGATGGGCGTAGCCGGGAAGCCCACCACCACCACGCCGATCTTCCTCTGCAGCATGGCTCTGGAGAACGCTCTGCGGAGGAACCACAACACGCCACCGTCAGCGCCGGAGAGGAAGCGCAGATAGAGACTTGACACAGGGTAAAGCAGGGTCTAAAATGGACACCTGCCCAGCCATCGACAGATTGGCAGATAGATGTTTTTTTTTTGAAAAGAAGAAAAAAAAATCACGGTTGCATATTAAAACAATTGCTTTGCCAAGGAGATGTTTCCACTTTGGTAGGTAAAAAGACAATTCTAGGGCTGCCAAGATTAGTCGATTAATTGATCGACAGAAAATGAATTGAATCAAATTCGATTAATCGTTTAGGTTTCCTAAACCTAAAAATCGTTTACATTTATCAAGTACGAATACCAAATATTTTGGTGCTTGATGCTTCAGAAATTCAAATGAATCATCATAAAAAATGAATACTTTACTTTTATTTTTTTTAATTTGTACTTTTCCTGGCTGCGTCAGATAAAAGCACATTTAAGATATCACTTTGGACTCTGGTAATTTGTGATTGCATTTTCTAGACTAAATGATTAATCGTTAGTTAATCGTTAATGATCGTTAGATTATTCGACTATGAAAATCATTGTTAGTTGCAGCCCTATGCAATTCTAAAAGTACATTTTGGACCCTGTCCAAAGGGTTAATCTCCACCCACATCACATCTCCATCAAACCTTCACAAGGTTTTAAAGACATTTTGTGATTTTAATTATTTCCTTTGTGATGGCTGTCTTACAATGAATGCATGCATTCTTAGCATGGCCTCAGTGGGAATCAAACCCATAACCCCTGGCAGTGTTACGGCCATGCTCTACCAGTTGAGCTAAACAGGATCTGGGCCAATATATATACGCAAGTGTGTGTGTGTGTGTGTGTGTGTGTGTGTGTGTGTGTGAGAGACGTATGGAACACATGCAACATAGGAGTGGGAAAAACGAGGCGGGTAGAAGATAAGATGTGTTTGGTAGGACTTGTTGTCTTGTGTGTCAACTATAGTTTTTCCTCAGTGAACTACTTTCTAATTGGGTCCAAAGTACATTTTTTTCAGGGTGGACTTAATTTTTCCTCAGCATGTCTTAGCATAACCTACATGCAGCTCTCATTCTGTCAACAGTGAGCAAGGTGGGACACAGAGTCTAGTAAGAGTCAAAATAATGAAATACATTGTCTACAACCTGAAGTGAAAATAATGAAACATCATCTGTAACCTGAAGTAACGAAACACATGCACATCATGCAATGATGATCAGACTGTTTTTTTTAAAATTTTACTTTCAGACTCTTCAGGCAGAAGCCACGCCATAAAGAAGGAACCGATGGCGGTTACAGAGTTTACATCGCCGATGACGGGATACTCACACCACTTTGCCGGGCATGTACAGCAGGATGGGAACCACGGGCGAACTGTCGTTTCCATAGATGATGAAGCCCATCTCCTTCAGCCTGGCCCTGAAGTAGCGTGTGTTCTCCGCCAGCTGCTGGATCCGCTGGATGCCTGCCGTAAAAAACAACAGTGTTTCAACGCGGGATTGTGTTTCGCAACATTTCCACCTATGAGGATCTCTCCACTATTGAAGTGGGGGGGGGGGGAGCCAATCCATGTCCATGCCAGCTGCTTATATCGCCTATCTCTCTCTCCCGTGGCTGGGTCCCTGGCAGCCAGTCTGGTGGTGGTATAACCCCCCCCCCCCCCCCTCCCCATGAGGAACCAACTCATCCTTATCCCCTGAATCTCCATCTGGACGGTCCGAGCGCGCCACGCTGGACTCGCTCTTGATTACAACTCGGGCTGCAGCAGCAGCAGATGGTTCAGTTTTTGAGCGCCTGACAGCCGTGGCGCACGTGTGCACACACACACACACACACACACACACACACACACACACACACACACACACACCAAGAGTGAGCAGGGAGGGAGGGCTCATAAATAGGATAGGCTGCATTTTGCGCAAAGCGCCTGACTGCGGGGGGGTGGACACCGCAAAGTGGAAGTGAATGTAAATAACGCTTAAGTACCGTGTTGATTTTCCCGAAACATACGCAGTAAAATCCGGAAACAGGTGAGGGGGAAAAAAAGTGTGCATGTGTGTGTGAGAGAGGGGGTACGGTGTTAATCCCAAGGGCTCTCTAATGATGGGGGAGGCCAGGCCATACGAGGACTGTGGCGGTATTTCAGCACAGCTCAGTTTTAGTGTTTTTATTGTTATTACCCTTTGGCAGTACTTGGGAATTGATACGAGTGGGCCCTTTACATATCAGTATCTATTATATACCCGTGGACAGAATAAATACATGACAGCCAGGAGACCCGTTTCGTTCAACACTTGGACCAACATGTATTCCTCCATCCGCGCAGAGAGAGAGAGAAAGAAAGAGAGAGAGAGAGAGACCAGATGCTATAGTCGTGTAGGTGGGTCTTAGTTTCAACAATCAGGCACGCACAATTAACGTAAAGGTCCAAGCGTCATGTAAACATGTGCCAGTTGAAACATACACAAACAAACTCACACAACCTAAATGAGTCAGTCATGTTTCAAAGACCAGAGAGTTTGTAAACTCTTATCCAGAGTGCGACCTTATTGTGGCTATTGAGCATGATTCAGAAAACGTGTGCATGCAAACGTACCGGATGCATAAAAAAAGAAGAAAGAGTGACAAAGTCCGACAAGGACAAACAAACAAATCAAGCTCGGCTTGTACAACCTCACGCCACACGTCTTCTGTTAGATGTACATCACATCAAACATCACTCTCATGTTGTCCCGTTTCCTCATTCCACCACAACAAGGGCCATATTTTCCGCAGGGCATCTCTCTTTCCTTCTGAGCCATACAACAGTAACTCATCTCTGACGAAGTGACCTCAGTCTTACGACATAAAATCCTTCACACGTTGACACAAGATACGCGTCTATGCAGTACTTCATGAATCCAGCCCCCCCCGCCCTTTGTGAATAAAATATAAAATCCCCTGTGTTATGTTGTTGTCCTGTGCCTCAACACCCCTGAATGTGGGTCGTCTTTAAGCAACATAGACCTTTCCTGATGTGTGGTCAATGCAAACCGCGCGGCGACAACTACCAGAACGGCTACCTATTATCGAACGCTACAGTGAAAAAAAACAAAAAATCAAAATAAGAAAGGAAAGAAAAAAAAAAAGGGGGGGGGGGCGGGGGAGACCATTATATCGCAGTAATGACTACCTGGCTGTGCTGGTGTCTGAGCGTGTTAAAGCAGAGGCTTCTCAGCGTTGCAGGTTCCCCATATGAAACTGATTTCCTCCACAGCAAGGTCATGTGTGAGTTGGGACTGGACGTTCCTCTCCTCTTTCTCCCAATGCCGCAGACTCCCCTCTCCCAGTAATTGCTAGCACATTTCTCTTGACCGGCAGACGGCTGTTTGTCTTTCCCCACTGTTCAGGGCCTTAATAATACTAACAAAAACACCAATGTTAGCGCTACCCACTAGCTAGATCTGCCACGGGAAAATGTTTCATTACAGATAATTTATTTGTTCAGGTCGTATATATTTTTGTTTGTAGAAGGAGGCAAGCGAAGGGGGGAGATCGAGGCGGAGATATGGACGTTATAGGAGAAGGAAAACCACCATTCCATCCCAGGGCTGATATGGAGGTTAATGCCGCTCACCCACTGTGTTCCCATCCACTCCCATGATGCACTTCATGGCCCTGATGATCTGCTCGACGACAGGAGGGGACATGGCCGTGGCGTAGACGGCGCCGTGGGAGTGGCTCCGCAGGTAGTCCACCAACTTCTGTAGTGGAGGAGGACGGGGAGGTTATGATCATATGGCAAAAATATAAATACAGTATGGTAACTTTTTGAAAAAATATAAATACAGTATGGTAACTTTTGAATACAGTATGGTAGCTGCAACTAACGATTATTTTCATAGTCGATTAATCGAAAGAGTTTTTGGTTAATCGATTAATCATTTAGTCTAGAACATGTTATTGTTATTACCACTCCAAAGTCCAAAGTGATGTCTTAAATGTGCTTGCTTGATCTGACAAGCAGCCAAGAAAAACTAAAGTATTCATTTTATAATGATCCATGAACCAAACCTGAAGCATCAAGCAGCAAATCTTTGGTATTGTACTTGATAAATGACTTTGGTTTTGAACCTCCAAAATGGGACCCTTAAGTGTACCACACATGTATGTGCTTATGACCGCACCGTAAGTAAGCCTTCTTGAGGTCTTTAGAAAATACCCACTTTCTCTTCGGCATGACAGCTAACCGTTAGTGTACTGACAGATTCTGTCAGGCAAACCCCAAGCGTTATAGACTAGCAACAGTCTTGACAAGGACACATCGATTGATTGACACACATACGGACAAATCAGTGCTGAATTCAGACCTGTGGTGCATTGTTTATGTTTTTTGGTTAGGTAATAATGAGTGGGACAGAACATGATAAATATCTATGTAAAAGCTGAAAACAAGTATAATATTATTATTTTAATTGTGGTGAAAACCGGGACAATTTGGTAGTGAATGTTGAAAACCGGGACATTTGAGTTGTTTTATAGATATTTGTCGGGACTCGGGGGAATATACCCAGCTTGAAACCAGGACAAACCGGGACATCTGGTCATGTATAAATGACCTATACGATTAATCCATTATAAAACTTTAATTAATAATTGATTAATTGACTAATCGTTGCAGCCCTGACATTCCTTAAAAGGAGTTTGAAACGTCGAAGCCACAACATTTAGTCATTTTGCAGGCACTTTTATCTACAAAGCAGCTTACAGGTGCAGCTGAGAACAAAAAAAACATGAAATCAATATTGAGTCAATGACAAAAGTGTATTAAGTATGTGCTGCACTACCGAGTTTCTAAAAAACAACGACATAGTAGTTTATTAGTCCTTTGTTACTAGTGATCTTTCATTAGTAGAAGTCAAGTGTAACAGTTAAATATAAATATACGCTTTCCCAGTGTGCAATCAGTTTCACATCCTTGTTGCTTTTGCTACATCAAAGCAGTGAACAGGCCAGCTAGGCACGCTCCCAATTTTACTGTGACAGATTCACAGGTGAGAGATGAGGTAGCCATGCACCTCTCCTCTCAAACCACCAGAGAGAGCTCATGTACAGTCAACACCTGTACATATGAATCAATTAGGATCCCACCAGTCATGTCTCTGTCACCTCCCATCAGCTTCCGCAGGCTGTTTGGCTGTGTACGATGAGAGAGAGAGAGACAGAGAGAGACTGTAGCTCTCCATTCAGGAGGATCCCTTGATGAGGGCCGGGTCCAGAACACAGGCCGTCACGCTCATTATTCCTAAATGTCAGCACCAGATTAATTCCCGTCAAGAAGGAAATTCGAGTGAACGAGACTGATTTTCTCATTGGCCCAATGGCTAGTGTGCGCGTGACTGTGTGTGTGTGTGTGGGATTGAGTGTGTGTGTGTGCGTGTGGGATTGAGTGTGTGTGTGTGTGTGTAATGAGTCTAAGGTTGGCGTGCCAATCAGTGGCTACGTGGCGACCGGCCGTGGGGGTGTGTGTGCATGTGTGTGTGTGTATGCGTGTGTGGGTGTGGGTGGGTGATGAGTCGTAGCCGGAGATGCTGTCTGGACACCATTTCCACCCGCTGCCATCTGTCTCTATGTGGCGGTGACGGAGACGGCTGCCTTCTCTCACGCACGTGTGTGTGTGTGTGCATGTGTGCGCGTGTGTATGTATGTATATGTGTGTGCGTGTGTATGTGTGTGTGTGTGTGTGTGTGTGTGTGTGTGTGCATGTGTGCGCGTGTGTATGTATGTATATGTGTGTGCGTGTGTATGTGTGTGTGTGTGTGTGTGTGTGTGTGTGTGTGTGTGTGTGTGTGTGTGTGTGTGTGTGTGCGTGCGTGTGTGTGGGGGGGGATGGGGGGTTAGGATGCCTAACGCTAGGAGAGCAACCCTGAAACAGGACGACATCTGGTTCCATTCAAGGCAGTGGGATGTTGGCTGCTCTGAAAGGGGCCTGGTGGGATTGTTGGTGCGACCAGGATAAAGCAGTTAAGAGAACATGTCCGAAACCCTCCCCACATCTGGGGAGCCGGGGAATGGGAGCGACAGCTCGCTGTGAGTCTTATTTTAAACGCTCCGATGACGTTTGGTGACTTAACACGGCCGCAGCGCCGCAGCCAGAATGAATTTGTCTGTGTCAAGGGAGCACTCACACGTCACACACACACGTACGTTAGAAGGTATGCTTGCATTCACACACGCACACGCACGCACACACACGCACACGCACACGCACACACACGCACACACACGCACACACAAGATGTCAGTGCCACCTCGGTCTATGGGAATAGTTAACGAGCCAGGACTCCATGTGAAGTTGAGGTGAATTCTAAGAGGCTTCGGAGTCTATTCATTAACCAACTTATTTTTGGAGCCGCTCATAAAATAGCTATAATATGACTGTTTTCCAGAACACACATCTGTGCGCACTCTTTCTTTCGGTCAACCTGAATCCACTTAATGTAGGATTAGGGAGGATGGTGTGGGGGGGGGGGGGGGGGGGATGGGGGGAGGGGGATTTCACCACAACAACAAATAAATTGAAAACTAAAAGGCTTTCGCTTCTCCCTCTCTCCCTTCCCCTCGCCTCTGCGCCGACGCCTGTGCACAGCCGGCAGCTGTCAACAGAGGCAGCGGCGTGTTCCTCCGTACTTCAAACATTGTCGCGCTCGTTAAAGGTCACGCCGTTAAAAACCGCGCCGCACAGTTCCGATGGGGGCCACAAGAAGGGGCTGGCCCTCCGCCAGAGTCACCTTCTTATTATGGCGGGGCGGGTGGGTGCAGGGGGGGGCAGGAAGAGCAGCCCGTTGCAGCACAACGCCGTTTCCTGTGTTGCTTTCTAATCAACTGCCGCCACGCTGATGTGGTTTAAGTGCACGCTTGTTTTTTTCACACACACAAAAAAATAAAACACAAAAGGCTTCTTGGAGGAAGAGATGCAGATGGGGACATTGAGGACATTTGCTGGACATGTGAGTGCTCGTCGTTGCTGTGTGCGTGTGCGTGTACGTGTGCGTGCGCGCGCGCGTGTGTGTGTGTGTGTGTGTGTGTGATCGTTTACTGGTAGTGTCTGGTAGAACTCCATTCACACATACACAGGCGGATGTGACATTGGCTCCTGGCAGGCTGTAGTCTGCATCAGTACCAGTTGGGCAGATGTTGCAGAAGGGCTGAATGCCAGTGAGTTTTAGGGAGGAATGTTTTTAAAATGGGGAATGTGTTTTTCTATGAAGTTCTTTGCATGACTCACAGCTCCGCCCCCCCCCCCCCCCCCCCCACCACCCCCCCAACACCATGGCAATTGTGTTACAGCGGATAAAAACCCATCCAACAGTAATCGAGAATGAATGGAAAATATGTTTTCACCAAGGTCTCCAACACCATGGACCACTGCTCTGCCAGGTGCACTAGAGGTACCTGGGCAGACAAGAGCAGGTAAAATAAGCTCTTACTAAATATCAAATATTTCCCTTGATTGTGAAAACATGCACTGTGAAGAGGTGAACAGCTGTTTCACCTGTATCATCCCCAGATTCATTTACCTGGCAATAAAAGACAGCATTTATATCAGTTCAAAGGGAAATCTACCTTTAAAAAATGAAGGTGCAAATGGTGGCATTTTTATATAATAGATTTCTCTATCCTCCTATTTTTCTACAGCCCGTTTACTTGAGTGGGATGACAATGTTGTGGCGTCTAGTGTATTAATTCACAAGCGATTTTAAAGGTGATGAAAACAAAGAAAGAGCTGAGTTGTTGGAACCTTGTTTCCGGCGATGTATCCTCCGCCTGCACCGAAACTCTTGGTGAAGGTGCCCATCATCACGTCCACGTCGGCCGGGTTCAGCTGGAACAGCTCGGTCACACCCCTCCCTGTGGGCCCCACCGCCCCGATGCTGTGGGCCTCGTCCAGGTACAGGTACGCCTTGTACTTCTTCTTCAGGGCCACGATCTCCGGTAGCCGCACCACCGAGCCCTCCATACTAGAGAGGAGAGGAGAGTTTAGTGAGAAGAAATAAAAAACAGTCAGTCGGTGCCTAACCTCAATGAGACTTCCTGAATAAATAAAAGTTAAATACAATTATTGACATGTATTTGAATTCAGTGTGAATGGATTTGTATAAAAGTGTGGACTAAATGACTAAATAGTAAATAGTGAGCAGTGGTGACAGGGGATTACACAACTTCATTGATGAAACTTTGATTCGTTCATAAATCAAAGATAAATAAAGAATTATTTGAATAAAAACAACTGGGTCAGCTTCATTTCAGGACATCTTTCACAACATAGCAGTCAGCTGAAACTTGACCTCGTATCTCCCGATATTTGCTGGTAGGAAACGCTGCCAATCATCCGGACGCCAGCCCACATAATCCATAATCCTATTTTCCCCTCAATCTCCAAGAGAAAACACAACAGCACTGCCAACGGTTCCTCCTACTTCTTGGACACGTTCCCTTTTAAGGCTACAACTTGACATTATGGGGGGAGCGAAGTGATCCCCGAGACCCCACCCTCCTCCTCCGCCTCCTCCTCCACCACCAAAAAAACAAAACCCTCTGTACTCAAACTGACAGCAGATGGAGTTTCTCTGGCACTCATGTGGACATCAAAAGAGGGACCAGGAAGAAAGAACCATGCTGTGCTCTTTATCCCAACCTTTTGATGTACCCCAGGAGCTAATAGACTAGCATTAGTGCCCCAGAGGCCACACCCACTTGCACAACCCAACAAACCCCCCATCTGATGGATAAGATAGTGTGTGAAAAGCCTGGTGTAACAATGTGTTTGATCAGCACCAAGTTTGACGTCTTTGTTTGCAACTACATTGAGCATCCCGTTATGCTGTTGTTTCATTGGTGAAGGAAGGAAGGAAGGATGGACTGAAGGAAGGAAGTTGAAGGAACGCAGGTAGAAGGAAGGAAGTAAGGATGGAAGGAGGTAAGGATGGAAGGAGGGAAGGAGGGAAGGAAGGAAGGAAGGAAGGAAGGAAGGAAGGAAGGAAGGAAGGAAGGAAGGAAGGAAGGAAATAGTGGATAGTTGGCCCTAAAATGTAGCAGAGTCAATCTTCCTTGGCCTTGATTTGAGGCTAATGAGCAGATGGAGCTCATCCCTGCCAGGAGAGTAACACAATACCCCCCCCAAACACACACACACACACACACACACAAACACTGACACAAACATACATGCATGCAGCTCACAGACAAACACACATGCATTGTATGTATCCAAGGACGTGCGCAATCGCGCACAGACATAGACACACACAGACACACACACACACACACACACACACACACGCACGCACGCACTTTCATTTCCATGTGCGGTGCTATGCGCGAGGCAAGCAGCTGCATTAGAAGCCATTACAGTGCCACATTGCTCCACCGAGCTCCACTCAGGTTACAAATGAAGAGCTCCACCTGAAAAGGCCTCCAAGATTAATGATTCTGCTGGCAAATCCCACTAAATAATAGGCCCAGAAGGCTGCACTCACATCAATGCTCGATGCGGTCTTTCTTTGTGTTTGTCTCAATGTGTTAAACAGCCAGAGTCCATAAAAAAAAAGCTGAAAATGGTCTAACTTTTGTTGCAACACAAGCAAACCATGTGGCAATGTGTTTCATCATCCAATGAAATGTCTCTGAAGGTGGTCTCTTGCGGGATGCTCTAGGCTGACCTCTGAACCCTGATGCCACCGCGCGGACTTGTTGATTTTTGTTTTGGATTTACGATTTTCTCAATTCTCGTTCTACCTGCCCAATAGTACCTTGTTATTATTATTTATTAGTAGTAGTAGTAGTAGTAGTAGTAGTAGTAGTAGTAGTAGTATTATTATTATTATTATTATTATTATTATAATTAATATAATAATATTATTATTATTATTAACAATCATTCTTTATTTAAAGTTAAGACCTAATAGTATGTTATTATTGTTGTAGAAGGGCTGTGTGCACAGAGTGTGTGTGTGTGTATGTGTGTGTGTGTTAGCAGTGTAGCTGACCTGTAGATGCCCTCCACCATGATAAGGATCTTCTTCCAGGGCCGGTGTGTCCGAGGCTGTCCTGTGCACACCGCCTCTCTCAGCATCTTCTCTAGACTGTGCATATCTGACACACACACACACACACACACACACACACACACACACACACACACACACACACACACACACACACACACACACACACACACAGAGTTAATAACGTAACATTGAGAACAACTCATTTCATGCGCATACAAAACGGAAAATATATGATATGAGTGATATATTGAGTACAATGCAACTCAACTTATCTTAAAATACAATGTAAAAACCCACATTAAAAGGTTAACAAAAGACTATGAATTGATTAATTTTGCCAATCAGTTAACTCAGTAAACAGGGCACTACTGTATCAATTGCGAACACCTTTAACAAACATACACATATGGAAATAGCTTTGCCTTATTCCTAAACAAACACCTGCAGTTTGAGTAACAGCCTGTGATGGGGTTATGAAGGGTCAACAATAAGAAATTATGGAACAGCTGCTGAGATGAACTGCTGTTAATCTAGCTTTAGCATGTCTTGATGCGTGTGTGTGTGTGTGTGTGTGTGCGACCAGCAGATGGCAGCGTTGAACAGCTGTCGGCCACCGTGAGCAAGCAGTGTCCATGCAAAGGTGTGTCTGTGTTGAAAGGCATGTCATGCATGTAAGGTATGTTACGCTGAGTTTAAATAAAGGTGAAATTCTAATCATCCCAGTTATTGTAGAGGATTCTACATCATATGGATATTATACAGGCATTCAAATGTATATATTATCATGTGTGCATGGAGACAGATGGATAGATGTCTATAAAGAGTTGGCCCTAAACATTGAGTGACAACATTATAATAATAAGTGTCCGTGTTGTGCGGCAGACCATCTCTAAAGTGCAGATCTACCAATCTTCATGGTTTTGTGAGACCCCAACCCACTAAAGAGACATCCTGTACTGTGGCTGCACACGGCACACGCGTGTCATGCAATCCCAGATAAGCAATGACCTAATATAGATTATGATCACGGGAGCTGTTCGTACTTTCCATAGAGAGGCACTAGAGATTGCATCACATCTCGAAGCATCGCACACACTCCTGTCCGCAGATACCCATGTCCGAACAGTCTCAATCCTTCCAGTCACACAATCACAACACACACAATTGGCTGCCAGACGGACGGAAACAAAAGACTAGGTCAAAACCTAGTATGTTGCTGGACCCCGAATCCGTCCTTGGCGCTCGATAGATTCAGAATGAACAGCGGTCGATAAACAGAGCTCTTGTAAACACTCTCTGATGACATGAGAGGGGACTGTCCGCGCCTATTAATTAATTTTCACCACATCATCACTCACTCCGACCAATGGTGTAACTGTCACTCAGTTACTCAGTTACAGAGCGTTATATAGCGTGATATAGGACTGGCTGGCCGGTCCAGCCAAAAAAAAGGGAATAACCCTTTTCGATATTTCTCTGATATCATCCGGGTGAAGGAGCATCAGCATCTTAGTAAAGAGAGGCCTTTCAAGGGCTGATAAAAGAGGAAGAGACACATGGTGGAGGGCACAAGGTGCAGCCGCAGGCAGGAGGGTGTGGATGGGGGTGTACAACAGGTTAGGCGAGGGGGCACCTCCTGAAAGGCCTGAGGGCCGGTTCTCTCTGTGACGCGGGGCCTCTGGGGTTAGCGGAGAGCCAACTCCAAACTGACTCGGCTTGTACCTGTCAGCTCATATCTGCTGGTGGTGGAGGAGGAGGAACGCCTCACCCCCCCCTCACCCCCATCTCTACGGGGAATGGTGCGATGGCTTCATAGATAATATGATGCAACAACGTATCTAGCAATATAACAAACAAATAGATCCCTGCTGTAAGTGAATAAGCAGTACACATGTGCAGGCGTTCTGAAACATACAGACAAAATAAATAAACAAGCAAACTATAAAACGGTGTGCTTACTGTTGTGCTTGAACACCCGGATGGTGGCCCCCGACAGCCGGGCCCCCAGGATGAGGGACGTGTGATTCAGCTCGTCGCTCAGTATCAAACAGCCCTGCAGAGTCGGCACACAACACAAGGAGCTAATGCTAATGTACCTTAGCGCCTTTAAATATTACATTAAGAGCCACAGTGCTGCCGCTTTATAGGCAGCCTGCACATCCACATGTGTGTGTGTGTGTGTGCGCTGGCGTGTGTGTGCATATGTGTCCACAAATAAAGGAGAATACGTGATTTATGTCCAATTATGAAGTACATCATTTTAATAGACTTGTAAAATGGTCTTCTAGCATAATTAGTTTCCTTAAATGTACACTATGTAATTGTTTTTTTAAAGAGATTGCTTCCAATATAAAAAGGTGAGTATATAAACAATAACTCCCCTCCATTCATTCACATTTTTATAGACAGGAGGTTCCACAGCTAAAATCCTATTTGGTTTGGTACGACCAGTGGCAGGGGAGTGCTTCTCATATGGGAGTGCGGCCTTAAGCACATAAGGAAATCAAACTATTTGGAGACAAAAAATGAACATTTGCCTGAACATACAAAAGGAAAAATGTTCATTTTGCCTGCGATATGTTTTTTGTTTTGTTCCCATAGTAGCGGAGCCTTTAAGCGTTCTCCTCTGAATTCCACTGATTCCCCATAGTTTGATTCTCCCTGTGTCTTCACGCAACACAGTGCAACGCACCATCTAACAAACCAATTACCTGACGCTGAACTAACATCACTTTGAACCCCATTCCAAGAAACGGAAAATGCATTTAACAGGATTACAGTTCACAGAAAAATGTATAAACCCCCCCCCAAAAAACAAACCCAGAGTCATAGAACTCCAATGATAAATCATGCTGAAAATTCAACAGACAATATGATTATCCTGACAACAGTATTTATCGTAGTATACTCGTACAAACGGTTTGGCGTCTTGCAGGGTTCGTGTTGACACCCCTGTGTCAGTGACTGATCTGGTCTTGTTTGTCCCGCTGTCGACTTGCTGGTCTAACCTAGGAACCATCACTCCTCCCAGCTGCCATCACTCTGCTACAGAGGGTGGCCAGGAGATGGCTTAGGCCCTTACAACCTGCTCCATCTATAAACTATAAACTGGAACTGACAGCCTTTCCTTTTAACCAGCCATCTACCAGATAACTATAGGGGGGGGGGGGTCTCCGAATGGTCCTAAGGGGGCTGATGGAGCATCACGCCCCCCGCCCTTGTTCTCGTCACTTAAACCCCCAAGCCCCCCTTCCTCCCGTCTAGGATAATCAGCGACATGTGTCGTGTGTGTATGTTGCCCCTGGTAACCCTGATGTGTTGGCTGAGCTGCTGTGCCTCGTGGGCAAAGATATGGGTAATCATACCCCCAGAGTGTCGTCAACGCCGGCATCTACAACACCCCTATCCCCCCCCGCATCTACAGGGGGGGGGGGGGGGGGGGGGGGGATATGTTTGAATGTAGCTGGGACGCCGCATGGTCCTTCTCCTCCCTGCCACTGCAATATTTCATCATTATTTTAATTAATGAACTTGGACAGGAATTTGTTAGCAGCTGACATCTGGTTTAGTCCATTTCGTACCATTTAGGCCGCCACGTGCATGTAAGACATGGGAGCGAACGGAGGGAGGCTAGGCTAATAAAGTGCACGGGGGAAAGACTAGCTCAATAAAGTGGGATTTCTCTCTATATGCACAGTGTTGAAAAACCTGCATACCTTGCCGACGAGCGCCGGGATGTTCATGGAGTTGGTGGCGAAGCCCATGCCGAAGGTCATGGAGGACTCCACCCCGATGAAGTTGGCCACGAGTTGCTCCAGCTCTTCATGGATGCTGAGGTTCCCTGCGAGGTAGACATTATGAAGCGGTCAGTCACACCGACAGGACATGTACTCTGCTGTACCTGGTGATCTATCGGTCTATCCATCAGTTTCAGAGTTGATTATTTTAGGTGAAGTACTGAAAAGAAATGCTATAAACACAACAGGTTAAATCCCAGTTGACCATGGATGGAGCCATACGTCAATCTCCTGTGTTTATTTCAGTAAGTAAAAGGAGATACGTTTGTAATTCTCTTCTCTCAAGCCAATACATGCGATCTTAGTGTGATGTGGAAGTGGCCTCGTCTCACGTTTTGCGACTCAAGCAAGCCCAGATGTTGTCCCTCACAACAACTAAATGATTATTTCCTGGCATCCTTATGGTTCTCCTAAACCTCATAGTCTAACGATGATGATAAAGGATTTAATTGTGAAACTGGGAACCACAGGGTAAAGAAATGGGCCATTGTTCAGATGTTTAATATCTACCTCATCTTTAGGCATTGGTAAACAACAAAGCTCTCAGTTCTGTGTCGGCTGGCCCGAAACTTGCCATTGAGTCTCCTTTCACTTCCCCCAAGTACTGCTTAGTAAAAATAACCAGTTCCCTAAACCGTCACAACGATTACATCACGCCATTTATGTAGCCTTGTGTATTTCACAAACGTTTTGGAAATCAGCCATTGACTCACCCTTGAGGCCAATTGAACAGCCACCAATCATTAAACGGTGTGTTTCCCTCGAATAACGACCTACTCTTTTGGGTTTTAAACATAAACCACACAACAGCCAAAAGAAGGGGCTGGCTTTAAAGGGCCCTCCTTCCACAGTGTGGCACTTTCTGGTGTTAAGTGAGCGGCTGATGGGTATTGAGCACTGTGTATCAAAGCTAAATATGAAGCAATTCCCCCCCCTCCCTTGCTTTATGGTATTCCCCAATTCGGTGCATTTCATCAGGCTTCGCACCAACTCAAATCGATTCATACATTTCCTGAACCACTCAAGAGCTCAGGGCCCCTGCCGGCATGCGTGGCTTTTCTAATCAGTCCGCATTGGCATTTAGCCCCTTAATAGAGCACTTTACTCAGCAGTGCGTTAGCAGGGCCTTCCCCCCTTTATTGATATGCTAACCCCATACTGTATGGGTGCTGCCGCTGCTTGGGCGCTCCTAATTCTCCCAGATACCAGAGTCGAGTTCATGTACGACCTCATTTTCCTTCAGCTTTCATTGGTCAGGTTCCCCTTAAGGCTTCAAATAATTACAAAACATTGCGACCTGGAGTCCACTCTTTTAATAAGCTATCTAGATTGATTACTAGGTCACTTATTTGCCAGCGCAAAACATCAAAGCCTGTTTATGTGAATTCCATAAAAGGTTGGGACAGCAATAAGGTTGAAAATGCAGGTCTTATCCGTTATTGCTTAGAGGGCAGTAAAGACTAAAGAGTCAATTCCCTTCTGTGACTTGTCCTTGGTTGAATGTTTTTCTTATGTTCCTCTTACATTTAATACCAGATAGCCCAACGCGTATATATATATATATATATTTATTTATTTATTAAACACATAAATTGACTTTAGACAGTCCATTTATGCTATTTAAAAACATGTACAAATAGACAACATAGAATATAGGCCTATATGTTCCCTTTTTATGTTTTATGTTTATATAAGCACTAACTCCAACTGTTGACTTTATGCTGGTCTTTTATATCCGTGTACTGCATGTGTATTAGAAATAATTAATTATTATCGGACACAAACAAAAGAAATCTCTCATACGTTTCATGGACTGTGCCTCCCACTCGCGTGCAAAGCTGAAGTGATGAGGAACGTAGTTTTGTTTCTCCAGAAACTCTTGAACATAGGTTGACTCAATGATGATAACTAAACAAATGATTATTGAGTTTATATTACATATCACACACCATATGCACTCTTGTAACTTTCACCAGCCAAAAAAACAAACCAACAAAAACACAATTTGCGATGACGGTTATGAGCCCAACCCCGTGGTAGGCTTCCCATGACAGTGGTATTGCGTTATTGAAATATAATTGATGAATGAAATTGACAACCACTGACTAGCAAGAAGAATAAACTCCAGTGCATCTCCACCAGGTTCAGTTTTATGTTGCCTCATCTATATGCAAATCTATTGTCAGCAGAAACATGCCAAAACACTGCCAAATGTCACCCAAAAGCAGCATGTGGAGTCCATGTTTTCAACGTCAACATGTTTTCTGATGTGCATAATCAAAACAGAGTATGCACTTTTTCTTGAACATCTGTTTATATTCTTACCATATGCTAACAACCCCATGCTATTGTATGCAATAAGCACTGTGGTGGTCACTAGAGAGGGGCAGCTTGAGTAATTGGCCCGTGTTCGGCATTTGCGGATCAGCCTTTTTTTGATATTTATATGCAGGTGATTTGCGGGCGGGTTAGTTAGATCATCTTCGTCATTTTGTGTGTAATGCAAAAATGTAATATTAATATTATGATCACATTATCTCATAGTAGACAATACATCCATTATGCCAAGCCCTATTTAAAATTAAGAATAATACAATATATCCGTGTCTGAGTAGCCATCATTCGGGCAACTACACGAAGACAGAGTGTGATCAGTGCAGTGTGAAAATGGAGGAATTGACAGATGTCATATTGATGTTAAAACATGGAGAATACAACATCGAAAAACGCATTCATTCATTATTTTAAAAAGCATTAGGCCTACCGATAATAAGCTGCACTTACTAACGTGCATGCGGAAAAATCATAAATGGCTAGCAGGGGGTACCATTCAATAAAAGCGGGTTTGGAAGCAGACCGTTAGAGGAGGGCAACCTTGGATCACTAGTGGTCACAGAGGAGGGTAACATCGACATCTGAATGAGATGGACTTGATCTTTCACTTCATGGATGGTTATTGCACCGCACAGTTAACCCACTCACCCAGAAAAAAAAAACCAAGGCTTGACATTAAAAAAAGTGATGACTTTTTTACGGCCAGTTTGATTCACAGAGTGTGAACTAAAACCCCCGCCCCATATCATTGGGGGGGGGGGGGGGGGAGAGGCCCGCAACGCTTCAATCCTATAAGCAAGGCAAACAGAAAAGCCACCAACTGCACAGTAAGGATCAAAAGGAACAATATTCAACAACCCAAAGAAATTAATAATGCATTGTATGTTTGTGTTTGTATGTAGTATGTGGCTGTTGGGATGTGTGTTAGCATGGGTGTGTATGAGTTAGTGTGGTTGATGTGTATGGATGCGGGTGTGGTTGGTATATGCTTGCACTCTGCCATACATAGATATGGCTTACACTCACCGGCCACTTTATTAGGTACACCTTGCTAGTACCGGGTTGGACCCCCTTTTGCCTTCAGAACTGCCTTAATCCTTCGTGGCACAGATTCAACAAGGTACTGGAAACATTCCTCAGAGAGTTTGGTCCATATTGACATGATAGCATCACGCAGTTGCTGCAGATTTGTCGGCTGCACATCCATGATGCGAATCTCCCGTTCCACCACATCCCAAAGGTGCTCTATTGGATTGAGATCTGGTGACTGTGGAGGCCATTTGAGTACAGTGAACTCATTGTCATGTTCAAGAAACCAGTCTGAGATGATTCGCGCTTTATGACATGGCGCGTTATCCTGCTGGAAGTAGCCATCAGAAGATGGGTACACTGTGGTCATAAAGGGATGGACATGGTCAGCAACAATACTCAGGTAGTCTGTGGCTTTGACACGATGCTCAATTGGTACTAATAAGCCCAAAGTGTGCCAGGAAAATATCCCCCACACCATTACACCACCACCACCAGCCTGAACCGTTGATACAAGGCAGGATGGATCCATGCTTTCATGTTGTTGACGCCAAATTCTGACCCTACCATCCGAATGTCGCAGCAGAAATCGAGACTCATCAGACCAGGCAACGTTTTTTCCAATCTTGGTGAGCCTGTGCGAATTGTAGCCTCAGTTTCCTGTTCTTAGCTGACAGGAGTGGCACCCGGTGTGGTCTTCTGCTGCTGTAGCCCATCCGCCTCAAGGTTCGACGTGTTGTGCGTTCAGAGATGCTCTTCTGCATACCTCTGTTGTAACGAGTGGTTATTTGAGTTACAGTTGCCTTTCTATCAGCTCGAACCAGTCTGGCCATTCTCCTCTGACCTCTAGCATCAACAAGGCATTTGCGCCCACAGAACTGCCGCTCACTGGATATTTTCTCTTTTTCGGACCATTCTCTGTAAACCCTAGAGATGGTTGTGCGTGAAAATCCCAGTAGATCAGCAGTCTCTGAAATACTCTGACCAGCCCGTCTGGCACCAACAACCATGCCACGTTCAAAGTCACTTAAATCACCTTTCTTCCCCATTCTGATGCTCGGTTTGAACTGCAGCAGATCGTCCTGACCATGTCTACATGCCTAAATGCATTGAGTTGCTGCCATGTGATTGGCTGATTAGAAATTTGCGTTAACGAGCAGTTGGACAGGTGTACCTAATAAAGTGGCCGGTGAGTGTATATCAAAATGCTTTGTGGTCCGTCTCCCAGGCCTCCTTGTAAAGTTCTGCAGAGACTCACTGCTAGTGAGCCTCGCTGATGTCATCACACCACACACACACACACACACACACACACACACACACGCACACACACACACACAGCTGGGGGGCAAAGTCATTCAAAACAGTGAAAAGCAAAAGACTTCCCGTTTGTCTTTTTAAAGACACACACGCACACGCACACACACACACACACACACACACACACACACACACACACACACACGTTCTGACCTGCAACTGCACAGCTGAGAGCTTTTCTACAGACTTGTCTTCAGCAGTGAACAGTGGGACGCTGGATTGTTAGGATCATGGTGCACAACTTCAGTTTTAGGCGCAAAAAAAGGACATTTGCAAGACATGGATTCCACATTCCTTAGATGTGTTGGCTCATATCATTATTTTATGTCTAGGATGTTGTATAATGTTATGTTTCACTGTAATACCTTTGTCACAGTAATCCTCCCAGACCAGAGTGTAATGAACCAAGCGTATGGCCAAACTCCATATAATTTAACTAAAGTGAATAATGCATATGACGACGGCGCCATGGAAATATAATTAGAGAATCGCCCGCTATTATTCAGGGGAAAGATAATAAATGACGGTTCGGGAGATATGTTTTACTTTCACATGTCAGATTCATTAATGTGTCAAACTGTAAAAAATAAGTACACATTCCCCAAAATGGTAAAAGGCGGATACCAACAGACAAAGAAAAAAAGAAAAGAAGCATAACCTGTTTTTTAAGAAAGGGCTTGGACCACAACTTGATCTGCAGGCTAGGCGGTGCCCACAACACTCACCCACTTCCTGCCTTGAGCTGCAGACCCCAGCCCCGTACTGGAGAGTCTTGTCTGCTACCGTCTTGAGGAAGTCCTCGTTGTTCTCGGCGAAACCGAGGTAATTATAGGAGCCCATGTTGATCACGTTTTCTATTGTCTTCCCTGTTAGCCTGCCAAAAAAGTAGCACTTTGTTAAACATTCCCTGAGTCTAAACTATGACACACAAGTACAAGGAAGTGTTTCTTTTTATTTGTTCTCCAATTTTGTCATTTAAGCAGATTGTGTTTATCCAACGTATACATTGAATTCAGACGCATGTCATTAAGGAGCTGGTTGGGGTTAGGGAAAGCATACTACAGGTAGACATTGGGATCATCGAAACCCCCCCCCCAAAAAAACAAACACCAATCTGTATTGTAGTGTATGTGAGTGGATCATAATGCCATCTCAATAATATAAATGTTCAGCAGGCAGCTGAACAGTTGAATTGAGAGGGTGCACAATTTAGTACAGCTGGGCACCAATTCAATATTGCCACTTCATCATCATTCAGTGGTATCGCAGAGTCAATAGATAAAGAGCGACCTATTCTAATACCATATCATGATATTCTGTCATGTAAATGATTTATAATGAGAAGATGTTTTTTAAATATCTGTTTGAAATGTCAAATTTTACAATGAAAAAACAAATGAAAATTTGTTGTTGTTTTTTTATCGGATCTATCATATTTCCTAGGCCTTTCCGTAAGCATCAGTGATCTGACAGAAATGTGTCATGTGACCTACTTCACAACTACCAGCTCCCCCCAAAACCCTGCAGACATCTGGAGAAACCCATCGGTTCGCCTCCCGGCCAAAGTTACTGGGTTCAATCCTGCATGTCCGAAGTCTACCTGTAGGCATACTTGGGCAAGACGCCTAATCCCTACTGATTAATCTTAACGACGACTAACTGAATTCACTGTGAGTCGCTTTGGATAACTGCATAATTGCATCTGTATAATAGCACATTCATCACTTTATAAAGTGTGTAAGTGTTTTTGATGTGAGCTGCTGTAACGCCTTCATTTCCCCTCGGGATGAATAAAGTACCTCTCTATCTATCTGAATAAAAGCGTCTGCTAAATGACTAAATATAGATAATATATCTTGATGCCTGCCAAAGCATGTATACCTTTCCCTCTGTTTCTGACGGTCTCCTCCCACACCATTAACTAACCACACTGGGAACTCAAAGAGACTTACCACTCCTTGTACTCACCAAATACAGAAGTAAATACTTCTGTTAATAAATGACAAGCTTGGAAACGAACTGTTCACACACTACTCCTCTACTCTTGAATTTCTGGGAGGTCACAAGTAAATAACTGCAACTGCATGTACCTGAATGTCCAGTTGTAATCGTCGGACACCCTCTCCATTAGGTCGAACGCAGGCCCTGGCAGGCTGCATATGGGCCTGTTCCAGTTGTCCCTGACCCTCATGTACAGGTTCCGCGTGTAGAAGTTCTCAAAATCTTGATACATCGGCACGAAATCCTGAAGTCAGTGGAAAACATAAAGGTTATCGATGACTTCAAGGGTTAAATAATACTAGGTTCTCTGGTATTGTGACTTTAGCATAGATACACACAATGAATTCTACGTCAACTAAGGCAACATAGACGGGGACCCTTGAGGCACCAAAGGCAAACGAGCCAGAATGAGTACATTCCCGAAAACAATGTTCATTTGTGACGTTTGAGCATTTCAGTTGAGCCGAAAAGAGCCGATGTTAAGCTCTGTCTTTCCCCTTATTAACTTACAGTGACCTTTCCAAACCCAGGGAGCACTTGGTTTTCACGGTGAGATGCTTTGCCCTTATCCCCAATCAATATGCTTCCCCCTCCATTTCTGCACCTCCAACATGGCCAAAGTTTCAAGTGCACAAGCACTCTTTTTGTATGCTGGTACCCAGGGTCCACTTCTACAATGTTGTCTTTATACCTGCCTGAGTGGAAAATCTACCGGCCCTACCCTGGATTTTTTACCTGCCAAATGTTCAAATTTACCCACCATTGGCTGGGGGCAGGCGTTAATTTTGGATCCTGCTAGTACCCCTAGAAGATAATATTGTGCTGTGTTGTACCACTAGAACAAAAATGTTGAATACAGAAAATAAATACAACTATTTCTAGCCTACTTCTATTTCTAGTGAGAATTGTAGTACAATGATCCCTCCAGTTAATCCAATGCCTGGGCCTTATCATGGAAGCAGAGCATGAGAGTGGTGAAGACAAGTGCAATCCACAGAGAATTAATTAAGTCTTCAGCAGATATTCTCCATGGTCTTCTGTCTCATCCATGGCAACATGAAAGTGCACAGAAACACAATGGAATAACACAGGAGGAGAGCCAAACAAATGCAAACATTGGGGAAATGAAAAAATATATCAAAAGTGATGAGCTGCGTGTGTGTTTGTATGTGTGCGTGCGTGCGTTGCGAGCTAGACCCAACCCACTTGCTGTTCCTCCCTCTCCTGGGCGAGGTGGCACTTCTCTAAGCCGACGGCTCTGAGGAAGTCTCTGAAGTATCCAAACAGAGTGACAATGCCAAAGCCCAGGTATGTCAGGACGGCCACGTACATGGGCGCCTGCTCAAAGGACTCGGGTCTGTACTGCTTGCAGGCGGGTCCATTTGCTGTGCTGACGTTCGCCTGTAAAACCATAGGAGACACATTAGCGCTTGTGGACGATTAGAGAAGACGTAACGCTAAACTGCACAAATAAACACATATGCAGCATAGGAAACAAAAGTAAAGTAAACTTAACATGAACATCAAACGTCACAAAAGACGTCTGAATACATACTGAAATGTGTCGTACACAATCGCAATGGTATGATTCACGCACAAGCAACAAAAAGCCTTTCACCCAAAACATTGATGATCATTACTGCATGACTGCTGACAGGAATACAGGTGTCAGGTGCCTGTATGACAACAGCAGTGCGTGTGTGTGCGTGTACGTGTGTGCGCACGCGCGCGCGTGTGTGTGTGTGTGTGTGTGTGTGTGTGTGCGTGCGTGTGTGTGTGGTCACAGGCATTGTCACTGGAAACATGGGGTCAACACAGATTTGGTATCTCAGTGTATGGGAGCTGTTGATAAAACACAGTGTGTGTGGTGTCTCCCAGTGTGGGGAGGAATGAGAAACACCATGAGGACTGCAGGCAATATGCAACATGCAGTATCCATATAAAACAAACCCCGAGGTTATACCATAACGTGATATATCATACATTATACATACTGTGTATAACGACGTGTGATTCAGATTCATTACTTCATTAGCAAACTGGCATACACTGTTTCTGTTGAGGCCCAACGCCACAGGACTCGTTATTACGGTAAACGACTATTTGACGTTATGGTCCAGTTCAGTCTTGCAGTAAAGTTACTGTGAATAGTCAACGCCAATAACCATGTCAACAACACAATGTGTCTCAAACCAGACGTGGTTTAAGGTTACATAGGCCCCAGTAACTACTCCTAGTCCTAACAGTACTAGTCCTGGTCCAAATAGTATTACTCCTAGTCCTAACAGTACTAGTCCTGGTCCAAATAGTATTACTCCTAGTCCTAACAGTACTAGTCCTGGTCCAAATAGTATTACTCCTAGTCCTAACAGTACTAGTCTTAGTCCTAACAGTACTAGTTCTGGTCCAAACAGTACTACTCCTAGTCATAACAGTACTAGTTCTGGTCCAAACAGTACTACTCCTAGTCCTAACAGTACTAGTCCTGATCCAAATAGTACTACTCCTAGTCCTAACAGTAATAGTTCTGGTCCAAACAGTACTACTCCTAGTCCTAACAGTACTAGTATTAGTCCTAACAGTTCTAGTCCTAGACTTGGGTTTAGGGTACCCTGAGGTTAAAGGTTAGCGCTGCACGTCTACCCACCCGTGTCCCGTCGACGACGTGTCCGTTTCTCCGGCGTGCGCCGCGCTTCCCCGGGTCGCGGTTCATCTGGCGGGCCGGCGGAGCGGCGGCTATCGCCGCCATCATTCACGCCGAGACAAGTGCGGCCGCGGCTCCTCCTCCTCCCCGCGGGCTGAGCGGCTCCGCAGCACGCAGCCCTCTGGGCTGGGGCTCCGCTAGGAGGGCGGTGACGTCCTCCTCGTCCTCCCCGGCGGCGCGGCGCGTCCCTCGGCTCTGTGGCGGAACCCGCGCCGCCTGGAGCATCGCTTCGACCCGGACCGGTTGGTGTCAGCCACCGTACGGCCGGTGATTAATGCACCATCACCACGCTGTATTACCTGGAGGTGAGGATGGTGGTGGTGATGTACAGTGTGTAAAGAAGAGGAAGTGTTTGTGTTTCCGTGTGTGTGTGTTTCTGGGTGTGTGTGTCAGGTCCTCTCGTCCCTCCCGCGGCCAAGTTGTCAAGAAAAGACAAAGTTTCACACCGCGGCTGATGGCGCACAGCAGCATTTAGACATTAATAACTGGCTCAGTAACACAAATAACTGACTCAATAACACACCAAATAATACTTTATTAGGAAGTGAGAGTGTGAAATTATTATATATATTTTTATTTTTTTTGCGGTATTGAGCGAGTATTTAAATGGAGGGAAAATTAATTTAGATCGCAAATCGGGCGTCATGGGTAATATAACATGAAGCATTTCAGCGAATCATTAACCAATTAAGATTAAAAAAAAAAAAAAAAAGTGTTCAAAAGAAATTAGACACGATTACAAAGAGAGAGAAAAACGTTGAAGTCATTCTTCAAACCAGGATATACAGCCCTGTAAAAAGATACATTCACCCCTGTTACTCATTCACTGCCCTGCAATAAAAAAAACCCTCCACATTTGCTGTATGTAAATTATTGACAATGGCATTGCTGAAAAGTTCCTCATTTTTGTGCCAGTTTGTCTGACACAAAGACAGGGTTTGTTTGTGGAAGGCCTCCTCGGTGGTCTTGTAGGACACTGCTGGCCGGGTCCACATCAGACAGGGGTGGTTGGTATCATGTGGATCTGGCTGTGCTGATACACATGACATCAGTGTCATTGTACTGTGTTGCACACATTGTCCTCTCCCCTGTGGCTATTGGGATGGCGCCTCGAAGTCTTTTGTTGGACCTGTTTGAGCAGTTCAGGCTTAGTGTTTGCGATGCAAGGGTTGTCAAATATGGGTGGTGACCTCCAGAGCGAGGAATGCAAGTGCATGTTTCAACAGAATGCAGAATTAGGAAACGTATTTTTTGCGTGTCCACATGCACCGAACGTGTGTGTGTGTGTGTGTGTGTGTGTGTCCACATGCACCAAACGTGTGTGTGTGTTTGTTTGTGTGTGCCCAGCCACATGAAACACGTGTGTGTTTGTTTGTGTCAACGTGCACCGAACATGTGTGTGTGTGTGTGTGTGTGTGTGTGTTTGTGTGTCCACATGCACCGAACGTGTGTGTGTGTGTTTGTTTGTGTGTGCCCAGCCACATGCAACACGTGTGTGTGTGTGTGTGTGTGTTTGTTTGTGTGTGCCCAGCCACATGCAACACATGTGTGTGTGTGTGTGTGTGTGTGTGTGAGTGTGTGCGTTTGTGTGTGTCCACATGCACCAAACGTGTGTGTGTGTGTGTGTGTTTGTTTGTGTGCCCACATGCAACAAACGTGTGTGTGTGTGTTTGTGTGTCCACATGCATCAAACATGTGTGTATGTTTGTGTTTGTGTGTCCACATGCATCAAACATGTGTGTATGTTTGTGTTTGTGTGTGTCCACATGCACCGAACGTGTGTGTGTGTTTGTGTGTGTCCACATGCACTAAATGTGTGCGTGTGTTTGTTTGTGTGTATCCACATGCACTAAACGTGTGTGTGTGTGTGTTTGTTTGTGTGTGCCCACATGCAACACACATGTGTGTGTGTGTGTGTTTGTGTGTCCACATGCACCAAACGTGTGTGTGTGTGTGTGTTTGTGTGTCCACATGCATCAAACGTGTGTGTTTGTTTGTGTGTGCCCACATGCAACAAACGTGTGTGTGTGTGTGTGTTTGTGTGTGTCCACATGCACCAAACGTGTGTGTGTGTGTGTGTGTGTGTGTGTGTGTAAGCCTTTATTTTTCATTAAAGAACCACAACCAAACGCCTTCCTGAACATGTGAACACCTCAATCACTTGTGTCTACCAGAACAATTTACACAGGTGTCATCTGCCATTGTTTTTAAGACCGGTCACTATCTAATACAAGCCATCTCTGTTTTTCTTCACTCCCCTGTTCACTACATACCTTGCTTTCTACCCGGCTGCTGTCGCTGCCTTGACATGTGTCTGGCGTTTTAGTAATCTTCATTTGAATTGCAAAGTGGACGGAAAGAAGCCTGGTTTGAATGAACCTTGCAATGTTTTTGTTAAAAACACCAAGACCCAGTGGGACGGCAGGCGCCATCAACCCAACTTACTTTAGAGATGCCTTTATTTCACACTGTTCTGTATGATTCAAGATGATAGGGGTGTGTGTGTGTGTGTGTGTGTGTGTGTTTGTGTGTGTGTTTGTGTGTGTGTGCATGCATGCATGCGTGTGTGTGTGTGCGTGCATGCATGCATGCGTGTGTGTGTGTGGGCTATTTAATAACCCAAAGACTGAGTCAGAGATGGGAATAGCAGAGGAGAAGAGAGGAGCACGGACTGACTGCATTTTTCAGATTTGAAGCGGGAAATATTGACAATTTCCCATCGTGATTTTTGGCGAAATTGAGCATCCAGCTGTTAGTGACTGGCGAGGGTCACTGGACAGCAGGTCTGACGCCTATTTAGGCACCCAGGGGCTCTCACCTGCTTCCCGGGCTGCAGTAGGTTGCAGCACCCTCGGGTGGAGCTGTCACTGTAGCTGCAGATCTCCCTGCCCTCGGTCTTGCTCTCTGATTACCGGCCGCACCAGATGTAAGACCTGAATCTGCCAGGCTGCGTTAGTCATAGGGAGATGTTGATTGGGAATGTTGTGGTTTATTTTGCCTTCACTCACTTCTCAACTTCATTTATTGAATGTTATCGTGCTGTTGTTTTCATTGTAGACTCACTTTGGATAACAGCAGCCGCTAAACGACTATATGAATATATAGTCCTAGAGACTAAGCACAAGGATGTACAGGTATACAAGCCAACTTTTGCAGTCTTTTAGAAAGAGCATATTATGTCTATTAATTATTTAAAGGGATGCTTTTGTCCAAAGAGGCTGAATGAATACAGAGACAGTGCTTACAAGTAGAGGTGCGGGGGTGAAACCCAGAACATTCTGGCTGGCAATCGAACACCAGCTATTATTTAGCTACCCTGAATAATTAAGCACAGTTCCAGGCAACAAGATGGACATTTACAGGCTTGTATATTTTTCACACCAGTTTCCTTGTGTTTGGCATGTAGTGTCCCACACTTTGCCTAATGATGATGGATGTATTTTGTGTTTTTTTGCTGGCGTCTATAGCCCATGCTAATTTAGTTGGTTAAGTGGAGTACTTTAAACACTGTGTAAGATACAGCTGTCTCTTCCTGTCTGTCATGGGAAACTGCATCATTCATGGGAGCGGTTCATGGTTGTAATAGAGGATGGTAAATGGATGAGGATATAATTAAACATCAGGCCCAGCAGGAGATCCATTTATGTTGAATGAATCAGAATGCCATTAAAGATGACCTTCTCTTAAAGCCTTTACGCGCAAACATTCAAACTTCTTCTTCTGCGCAAATGTACGCAACGACAGCAATTCATTTAGCAATCTTCACAAATGTTCCATTATTTACATTTTTTTCACCTGGTCATTAGTTAATCAAAATAAAAAAGCAAGCAAGCATGGAGTCTATGTCCCGTCTATAATGCATTCTATCACCAGCCATGAGCTACCTGCCTGCAATTCAATTCAAGTAAGTCAACAACACACACGCACACGCACGCACGCACGCACACACACACACACACACACTTGCTAAATACCACCCGTTTGGACCACTGTCAATGTGCACTGCTTGGGTCCATCCAGGACATTGTGTTTGTGGATGTCATACTCAGCAATTAGAGGCCAGTCTTTAATTGTGAGCTATATTTGAATTTCCCCTGGGGTGCCATTAACTGGTGAAATTTCTTCATCAGGCCTGAGTGGCCTCATTCTAATACCCACGTCAGAGAGCATTTCCAGCGGGAAAAGAAAACATGAAAAGATGAGTATTGAATGCTGAATTGGCTGTGTACGTTCAAGCCTTATATGAAGGGAATTTGGCTGACAGGGGTCTAATTGGAAAAAGCATATCTGCAAAATGACTGGGAACTGTGTTTGGCTGCAGGGGTGTGATGGCATGCATTGGGATGTATTCATCATGGATTTCCTGGCAGGGACATCAATGTAGCTAAAAGTGGCCTGACTATATTATGACCCTGGAATGCTTAATTTCATGCTAAAGATAGAGATGTATATCTTACATGGTATTATTTTAGGGGGAGGAAGCCAAGTTTAAAACCATTTGTCCCATTTTGTATTAAACCTATAGTGAATATTTTATTTTATTCACCCTGTCCTGTCTGTCTGTCTGTCTGTCTATCCATCACTCTCCTCCTCACGCTTGTTGTGTCCTGTCTGTCTGTCTTCCAGTGCTTTTCCTTCCTGTCCTATCTGTCAGTCAGTCCGTCTGTCTGTCTGTCTTTCTTCCAGTCCTTTTCCTTCCTGTCCTATCTGTCTGTCAGCTTCAGATGTTGCTATATATGGACCACTAAGGTGTTTCCACCTGTGGGGGCTCGAAGACTACATGATCATTTCTCTTCTGAGGACAGACAGCGAATGAGGGGGGGGGGGGGGGTTGAGGAGGAGGGAGTGTGTTTGGGGGGGGGGGGTGAGCAGCAGACACGGAGACAGATATTTATAGAGAGATTGGGCGAAGGTGAGGCTGTCGCTTGAATGCGAGGTAGAATGATAGGAGGGTAGGCGGAGACTAATAAGAGTGACATGAACAAAGAAAGACAAGGTCGTACATGAATTCCTGAGACGGTTGGGATGGTATGGTATGTGGATCAAGTAGGATAAAGAAACAGAGTTGTTTCAAGACAACGCCCCTGAGTCTGTGATGCTGTCGTGCTGGTCTGTCAGGATGTGTGTCAAGATGGTATTTTAACGTGTCTTCACTCCTACCTATATCGTGTGACTGATTTAGGACTTACTTGTAATTCACCCCTTGCTGGGTCCAACTGTGAAGCTGGGGGTGGGGGGGGGGGAGCTCAGGGGGGTGATTTCCACTCTTGTCTTGGATTTGTCTCTATCACTTCCTACTTACAATCACCACCACTGCTCTTACTGCTCACTGCTATTACAGTAAACCTTCTCAGGTGAACTCTCTATTTGCATGCTGCATGGCATTTGGGGTCTGATCGCTGGGAGTTGAACTGAAATAGGCTTTTGCCAACATGCTGCATATTAATGAAAGTTAGTGATGAATAACTCATCGGCGAGTCAGTAGGTGTTAATATTCTCATCTGGGTGGAAGAATATCTCAAACCCAACATGCAAACTTGTAAATCTCCACCTCTGAAGTCAAATTTCCTCTGGATCACTCTCTTCTTCCGGATGGCTGACCTGACTGCTGAAGCAGTCGTTTTGTTCTGGGGGGGGGCAGAGGTTCCTATCTACCTTATGTCACCCAATCTCTGCAAGCCTCCACACTGCCTTGCAGCCCTCGACCCCCCCCCCCCCCCCCACACCACCACCATCACTGGCTGTAATTACAGTTTTCTATCTATAGATTTGTCCTGAGCCGTCATCACAGTGAGGCCCTGTAGTCTAGATCAGTGGTTCTCAAACTATTTATTAGTAATGTACCCCCTCGAAAATATTTTTTCAGCCAAGTACCCCTTTCACCTGCACAAATTGTTTTAATGGAGGGAAAATATTTATTAGGTTTTTCACATCACTTCTCGGGATGACCGGAAGTTAGAAAGTTTTGTCTTGAAAGAAATGTGGATGGCTTACTGACATGATATAACAGACAACATGTTGGTGTTTCTGTCTTAGCTGTATCTTTTTTGCAGGCTCCCCCTGCAGTCCTTCAAAGTACCCCTAGGGGTGCAGTGTGCACTAGGGTTGCAAAGGGGCGGAAAATTTCCGGTAAATTTCCGGAAAGTTTCCGGTAAATTTCCATGGGAAGTTAAGCTTGGGAATTTTGGAAATTTTGGTTATATTCCATATTGGAAACTTTCCATGGGAATAATGGGAATTATGGGAACTAATGGGAATTTAGGAGAACTAACTGGGAATATATTATATCCAAGCATAAATATAAACAGAAGTCATAAGAAAACATCCATTCAAAATGTTTTCAACAGATTTATTTGTAAGTATAGTAGAACACGTGCTTCTGTACATGTGATGGAGTAGGGGGTGTGGTCTCAATAGCCATGCAGTAAGCAGTGTGCTCTGTGCATGTGATTGAGGAATGGCATGGATATTCAAGTGTATTTGAATGGCATTTGTTTGTTTTAGTCAAGATTATGCTAAAATATACTTTCCTCAACTACCTGTATATTCAAGTTCCCTAGAAGAGCCAACCTTCAATTTTGAAAATTCCCAGTTTATTCCCGTTAATTCCTGTTAATTCCCGTTAATTCCCTTAAATTCCCATGGAAAGTTTCCCTCTTTGAAAATTCCGGGAATTTTGCAACCCTAGTGTGCACATACCCCCATTATGAGAAACACTGGACTAGATCCACTGGTCAGTCTCCGGATGAGATAGTAAGCCAGACAAACCAAGGACGAGCCAGGGCCTAGTATCCAGGTGTGCTGTAAGACAACCCCCCCCCCCCCCCCCCAACCCTCTCCAGGGGGGTTGATGCATGGACCCACAGGGCTGAAGCTTCCTGTCTCCTCTCCTCGCGCTGCTGGTGTTGGTATCCGAGTGGCTGTCACGCTGGGTAATTGTGTCTGCGAGGATGGATGGGAGTTTTGCATGGTCAGGATGCGGATGGAGGAGAAAGATGTGTCTGTTGTGGGGTTTCAGAACATTGTCGGTGAGATGCAGACTGTCGCCACCGATGGCAGTCTGGGTTCTCGGTGAGAAAGAAAACATTTAATAGGCTTGGCGGAAAAGAGTGAAAAGAATGAATGAGGTTTGGTCGCAAACATCTTCAGATATCTTGCAGAATTCATCAGCTCTTTGTCTGAAAAGACGATGACGCAGTATCTGTTCTGAGGGAAGCTATCAACCTTTCAAAAGACATGATAGAATAGAGTTACCAAACAACATCTTTGAACCTGGGCTATTGTGCATTTGCAGCAGTATACTAAAGTAAAATAAAGCCACAGGGTAATGCTTCCTAGAAAAGAGAAAGTGTTTTTTTTTTTTAAACACTGTAAAATAATAAGTGATTAATTAAAGCATATTAACCAAATGTGAATATTAACCAAATGTGCACTCACCATCAGAAACCTTTTGTGAATCATATCAAGTGTCTGTTGTGATTTTGATGAAGAGCGCCGACGGGGCCCGGCAGGGCTGTCTGAAGAGGCAAGACTCTGATCATCCTCCTTTGTATTTGACTTTGAAAGAAAAAAGAAGTTCCCCCTGCATATGTCATTAGATTGATTGTGGTCTGAAGGATTGTATCTTGTCTTGTTTTATTTATTTATCTTCACTGATCTATTGTGCTAAAGAAAGCAAAGCTCCCAAAAGATGTAGGACTAAAAGATTGCATTAACGTTATGGATGGACACAGCAGGCTTCATTCTTTAACAATTTGACTATTGCACTTTTACAAGAATTACCCAATAACTTACTATAATTATTCATATTATACATATTGTACACATCCATTACATCATCAAACATAATACACTCATTGTGCTGTGTTTTCAAATCTACTTAACATGCAGAAATACATTTCACTTGTCAGTCCAAATAGAGAATTTAACTGGCTGTGCTTTTGTGCCGGCCTGACGTGTAATCAAATGTGCATTAGTCGAGAACGTGAAAAGGAAAAGAGGGAGAGTGCAAAAAAGAGAGAGACGGATAGCTGAAGGGACCATTTTATTTCAAGCCTGCTTAGTCAACCACCAGCCAGCCCCTTTTTATGGGTGCATCAATCCACATTAGGGCATGCTGCGGTTTCTTTCCTTTACTGCACTCTGCGGAGCCACCAATGTGTGAATTACATTCACTGAATTAAAATCATAAATAAAGATCACGTTCATTTATTTTGCTCTGCGGCAGCAGGTTCTTTCTGTGAGTTGGTGACTTAATAAGCCTTCCACTGTATTTTACTATATGGGTGGTAGTGTAGCATACTCTACAGCGTGTACTTTTATTATGGACGGCGTGTGGTTGAGACCTGGGTAGATAGATGTCCATTGTGTGCTCTTGAAGGTCTGTGATCCTCTCCTTTGCCCTCATGGCTGTTGCAGATCTTTGGGCCAAAGCTTGCCTGAACATAATCACCACGCCCTCCTCCCCCCCCCCCTCCCCTTCCTTGGAAGGAGTCCCAGAGTGCAACAGGGGATCAATACAGGAAACTCCAGTGCAAGGAGGAAGTTAATGGTTCATGCTCACAATCAATTAAACATGCATATCTAACCTATTGATACGTTTGCGTTTTCTTTCCTTTTGCATTTCATTTTCATTTTTTTCCTGTCTTTTCTTTGGCGGAAAGAGATTTAGATTCTATATATGGCATTGGACTTTCTAGCGATAAAGGGGTGTTCACAACATCACTAACAGACACCATACACTGAGGATGTGCGTAACATCCTATTCTAACAAATATTACACACATGCCGCTTGCCGCAATCATCCACATACAATCACCCACATACAATCCCCCACATACAATCACCCACATACAATCCCCCACATACAATCAGGCACATGCAATCAACCACATACAATCCCCCACATATAATCACCCACATACACTCATCCACACCCACATACAATAGGTGAGCAACTCATGCTATAGCCGGGGCCAGTCTTGACTTGGCATGGTGTGAAGATCGTGTGCTAATAAAACATCACCCCTTTTAAAACTTAATGTAATGCCTCGCTACTGTGCTAAGACCTGGCATCATTCTTCATAAGTCACCCATGTGCACACATTACAGCCCCCTGGGGACAGGGATGTGATGGATTGTTATTGTGGGTCTCAGTGTACGGGAATAATGGCGTCTGGCCGCGGTGACGGGGGCCCCAGCAGGCCCTTACAGTCTGCAGACAGGAGGCCCGGAGGTGAGACGCACCGAGGGCTGAGTGTGGTGTAAGCAACGGGTAGGTGTCATAGCTTCCTTCCTCTCGCCATTGAATGTTGAGAGGGGACAAGGCAAGCGCTAATTGGCGCGAGATGTGAAAGTCCCTGTCTATCATCATCATCATCTTCATCTTCACTAATACATATGGAGGCAAAAGTCAAACAGAGAGCCAGAGGACAGGACACCATCATTAGTCACCACTGCTGCACCGAGGCAATTGCATTCCTCTAGGAAGGCTTGCCTTTACCATCTTATGGGGTCTGCATATGTAGTCGTGGATAAGGTGTTCACCTCCAAGTGGAGCGCTTCTGGGGTCGATCACCCAGAGGTCTGCAGCCTACCTCTGAGCATTATTGAGCAAGATTGCCCTACCTGCTTTCTAAGGTGTCCACATATGTCCATATTTCACTTTGAATAAAAGCCCTTTCATAGCAATACACAGTGCTTTACACAATATGAAAAACATATGCCACACTGCTGCACACCCGAGTTAGCCCTTCATGTAATGTAGTGCTATCACAGGTTTCATTTGCAAGACAAAATTGAGTGCGTCTCCCCTGAGTGCGCGAAGCAGACGGACTCAGACAAACAGATGAGCGGCAGACATAATGATGGCTCTCATGACGGTTGTAATAGAATAGCGGCCCAGTCCTTCCGGCGCCGCCAGAAAATATTGCTGACCTTGATTTGTATTCTGCTCACAGAATCCATAGTCCTTCCTCCTCTGGGGAAATAAAGTGTACGGAAACTGCCTTTTCTGGGAGGTTCCTGGAAAATTCAAATTGAGGTGGTGGTGTTGGGGGGGGGGGGGGGATCAGGGGAATCAGCTACTTACACAGTGTGAAGAACAGATAGCGACAGCAATAATGAAGCAGGTAATGTCCCCTTAACTCTAAATTAGCTTGGTTTTATTTGCGTGTTGCTCTTTTTAACTGTAACAGTAGAAATAGATAGTAATTGAAACAATGTTTGACAGTTTAATAGCGACAGAAGAACAAAGCCTGCACTGAAAATCCAGGGAAGTTTCACTTTCTTTAAATGTATTATTACATCAACAATATTTTAATAGGTGCATCCAAGTCAAATGCATGTATGGTTCCGCTACGACAAACACGCAGACATAAAATATATTTTATTGCTGTATAATGGCAGACAGTCTGTGATGACTGCCGCTCTGGAGGCCTAATGACTCCCGGATACCGCGGCTAACGAACCGAACAAAGCGGAACCCATTACGCCGTGCAATTGGGGTGTCTTTCTACATACAAAAAACCTGAATGAGATCTGATTTCTATAGCCCCCTCTAACCATAGCACCAGAGTTGTTATTGGCCTGGTATTAGCATGATGCGACTCGACTGCGGCAGCGGCAGTCATGCAGCAGGTGGGTAATTGGCCCCCGAGCTGAGCAGTTTGGACACACTGTGGGAATTTTTTCTTTTTCTTCCCGGCGTCGAGGGACCGCAGAAGCACTTCATAATTAACTAAGTGAGAGTGCGGCAGGTCACTATACGGCTCCGTCGGTGGTCGCCGCCGCAGCCCACCCAACCGGCTCGTGTTTAATCTGTGTGCGAGTTTGTGTGTTTGTTTGTGTGGTTGGTGTGTCCCCTAGCTGTCCTGCCTGATTGTTGCTGCTATTGCTGCTCCTTAATGGGAAGAGAGAGGGAAAGAGAAAGAGAGTCACGCTGGTAGTGGTGATGGTGGTGGTGGTGGTAGAGGTGTTGGTGGTGGTGGTGGTGTTAGAGGTGTTGGTGGTGTATGTTCGTATGTCCTGGCAATTAAATAGTACTTAGCATCGTATAGCATCTTGCCCTAGCTATCCATGCTGTATACCAGAAAGGAAAGCTAAACCTCGCATTTATGGTGCACATAGAAACTTGTTCTGGTTCCTTGCTGTACCAAAAGTGATATATTGCTGTTTTACATTCTACTGACAAATGTACTTATTCTAAGTTGCTTTGGACAAAAGCGTCTGCTAAATGCCCTAAATGTAAATGGTTGTGGTGCTAAAGGTGGCGGTGGTAGAGGTAGATTGGGTGAAGGAGTAAGTAAGAGCGAGAGGGAGACGGCGGGGACGGAGCAGGAGGTCTAATGCAGAGAAGAGGGAATGGACTCCAGGGGCCTCTCCTCCGTGTTAATTGAGGTGTAATGTGATTTGTTTTGCTGGTACTTCTACCAGCCCTTACCAGTTCATTGAGTGCGATCCCCTGTGATTAATCTCTAATGGCCTAGCTTACTGTGTCTGTGTGCTTAAACAACCCGCGACAGCCCAAGTTAAAATGCTGAGGTTAATGCCACGGTAAAACCCTATGAAGTGAATAACCATTTAAACATAAGAGCTGTGAAGGACAGCGTGTTCCTCTGTAGTCAAAGTCAAGGATAGTTGGGGTGGTGTGGTGGCTGAACCTACTAGTGTGCTACCCATGCAGGCGATACGCCTTCGAGCGACCCCGGGTCAGTCCTACCCATGTAATTCCTTCTCTTGTTCACCTCCCTTTCCTGTCATGCTTCACTGTCCTGCCCATAAAGGCACAAAAGCCAACAAGGAATATGAATATTTGGACAATGGACATTTTACATTTTGCATATAGACATTTTATGTATACATGCACATTTTTGTATATTGTCTATGTATCTGAAGATCACAGTGTTAGCCTTCTTTAATCTGGCTCTGTTCTGTGCTATTTACAACCGTCTAGTGTTGAGAAATAAACAATTTCTATGAGACTCTGGGGAGAGTATGAGGCTGCTTTATGGTTGCCTTACAGTTAAGCTAAGGGTTGGTTGATGTGAGAAGTTACTTGCGACCAAAGCGATCGCTCTCGACTGACCTTTCTGCAATGGTGCCACTGCACTGCAGTTCATGAATGATTAATAGAGACGGTGGCAGTCTTTGGCCTGCCAGACGTGGTGCACATGACACTGACATATATGTTATATGTTATAAGGAAAATACAGAATTAAACCATGGATACTACAAACCACAGATAACCCACTCACAAGAAGCATCCCCTCAGGCTCAGGGGCAACTGAGATGGGAAAAACATGCAATTACTGAACACACACACACACACACACACACACACACACACACACACACACACACACACACACACACACACACACACACACAAACACACACACACACGCACACTAATGGATGATCAAGTAACTACACTTCACATTTCTTGGAATCAAGCATTAAATCGTTTTCTCTTTCAGAGTCAGACACACACACACAAATGCACATGCACTTACTTAAAGAGCTATCTCGTCCATGGGCTCGTTGGCTCTGGCCTTGCAGGCATTCGACGTGGAGGGGAGCAGGGTTGAGTTGACTCATATTCTTGTCCGCGGTTGCCAGATTAATTAAGATCCGACCCCCAGATCCGACCCCAGCCACTGGTCTGCTAATGTGATGGATACTTTCTACAATGGGAGGTCTGCCTAGTAAAAACTGTAATTAATGCCATCTCCAGAAGGAACACATACTTTGGGGAGAGACGTTGACATTTTGTAAAGATAGTAAAAAAAGAAAAGAAGAAGACAGGATTAGTTAAAAGCAGGGCAAGGAAATTGAAAGTGGAGACCAGAAAAAAAAGGTGAAGGCACTTCAGAAAGAAAATTGCTTCAACCAGAAGCTATTTGTAAGGGAATGCAGAGCAACACAAATATAAATATCATGACCTTTTATCTTAGTGTATGAAGCACAGCCCGCTGAGTCTCCAGCTAATGCCAGTACACAGTTTGGAGCGAACTTACTTTACTGAAGATAAGAGCCTAACTTTGTCTTATAGTGCCTCGTATTAGCAGGACTCAAGGACACGGATGTGTGTGTGTGTATGTGTGTGCATGAGAGAGAGAGAGAGAGAGAGAGAGAGAGAGAGAGAGAGAGAGAGAGAGAGAGAGAGAGAGAGAGAGAGAGAGAGCATGAGTGACAGCTAACAGCACAGAAGAGTGGAGGGACTTCAATCAAGTCTTACATTTTTCTGCCTGGGCGACATGACAAGATAACGTCCTCAGCCCTGAGAGCGTGTCTGGGATGAAGACAGGTAGTCGAGTCAGCCTTTCTCCCTCCAACAATAGGCTTCATTTAGCCAGAACGTCTCCATATTGAGTTAGCCCAGCCACCGGCCAGAAAAAGTAGTACAATGACGAGTGACAGCATTTCATTGATTCGTTAATTCAACAGCTGAGCTGGGCCGACACCATTTTCGAATGATAGAAGAACGGTTATGTTGCTCGCATTTCAGCTGACATTGTAGCTGACAATATTCACAATATATAATTAATATTCATGTTGGCATTTTAGCTTAGTGGATAATTAGTCCTTTTATCACTTTCATGATTGAACATACTTTGAATGATTCGCTTTGAGAGTCATGGCTACTTTGCTATACTAAACGGGTTTATTTCATCAAACTCCATCAGTCAAATTTATTATTAGCCTACTTCAATTATGTCAATAACCATCATCTATCCTGAACTGGTGATCAAAGCTATTTTGTGTGAGTTGTTTTCTGTGATCAATTTTGATTGAATTTGACTGATTGAATTTGAATTTATATTCAATTTGTCACAAAAGTGAAAAATGTTCACTCAATCATGGCAGTTCCACCACTTTGATCAATCATAATGACCTGGGAATAAAATAACCTAAAAATGTAAAAATGTGAAAATGTATATTCAGCTATCTTGTCATTGCATTGTCAAAACCTTTTTAGATTGTTGTCGACCACAGCAGCACAAAGAAACCAGTGCAAAATGACTGTGAGCTGAAATTAATAATCCATCAGGGAGTCTTTAGTCTAGGAGGGCAATCAGACAGCATAGACGGCTTGGGATGTGGGATTTTTACACCAATGGGCTTACACTCATTTATTGCTAAAGCCTATTGAAGGGACAGAACAGACATAAGAAACCACATTAGTGTAGAATTAGCATTATATTTGTATAGTGGATGAGCCTGGTTTTGACAGGTCTAGTCGCGTGTGGTGGGGTTTCTTGACAATTAATGTTTATTACCCCATTTGCCGCCGTTGCTCATTTTGTTTAAGGTAAATATATGTGTAGCACCCTACCCTATGAACTGAAGAACTTCTTGTTCGGAATCACCTTTAATATTAGGGCGGGCTCTGGGTTCTTTAGTTTTTTTGTGTGCGGTGCCGTATTAACCTGTACTAATAAAATGCAACTAATGACAAACTCCTTTTTCCTTTGAGTAAGATAAGGTAAGTGAATACATTATTTGGTGCCTCCACTTAGTAGAACTTAAAATGAAATAGAATGGTGACAATATCTTACAGGAAAAACTCTCAATATTAGGTGTCACTATTCCCTGAATGCAACACATTTTCAAATCTCACATAAACACTTGTGTGCACACAACCCCAATATAGAAAAATACAAACGGTGCAGGCCTGAATCGTGGCTTGTGAGCGGTGGGGTCTCAAACCTGGTGACCACTTCATTTAAACAAGCAAAAATAAATTGCAATGAGTCCATCCAGTGTATTTGTAACGGTTTGTACTCAGTCTGTCCTCAGTCAGTTTGTATGCTGCTTGTCAGGAATGAGGATGAGGGGATGAATGTTGTGAATGAATGAAGAGGGAGAGAGGAACAAAAAAAACCCCCAGGGACTGCTGACTGGTCACACCCACGGCCACTAGCCGCCGCTTGCCACGTCGAGGGTAAACCAAAAAAAGGTCCAAGATGTGTGTCCTGGTCGGGATCTCTGGCGAGCATACACACGGCTCTAAATCACTCATATTCATAGTCTGTGCAATTCTGTGAGCTCATTCCGAGTTCAGCATACTATAGACGGTTTTCACGGCGCGTCATCAGCGTGTCATCAATCCGGCAGTCGCCATATTGGAGGTACTCGGCAAGGTAAATAAAGCGCACACTGCAGTAAATCCCGAACGTCTTTCTGGAAAATGGTAAATTATTGCCATGTTTTTGGCTGTACCAATCGGTCAGACCGTGAAGTATTACAGACTGCCAAAAGTTATAACAAATCAAGGAGAACAATGCCAAAAGTTGTCAGAGGAAAGGAGGCGCTTGTGGTTAGCGAAGCTAAACCAGGATCTACATGGCAAAAATCTAGACAACGTCCAAATTTGTTCGGCCCATTTCTTGTCAGGTAAGTGACATGTTGATAGCAGTGGCTCTTAACTAATTTTCTAGTGTAATGATAATAATATAATTCATATCAAGCTACCGTATGTTGCATTATTGACTTAATATCTGATTAGGATCATATTTAATAGCCTGCTACAGTAGCAACACAGTTCTTAAAATGTAGAGCTAAAATGTGCTGTATTTCTCATTGTATTCCAGGTAAAAAGTCTGACCTTTATCAAAAGGATGACCCAGATTGGGTGCCATCTGTTGGAATGACAGGTCAGCAAAGGTCTCCTGAAAAAGCTGGGACATCATCACGCTACAGCCGTCGTGGGAATAGGACCCAGCAGAGACTGAGAGAAGCTGCTGCTGCTGATGCTGCTGTTGGTGCTGGAGTTGCTGCTGAGACTGATGATCCTGAGACTGATGACCCTACTACAAGTGGTTATATCAGCAGCAATTTGTGCAGCACAGAGACTCAAAGTGAATTGACTGGTGATTTAATTGAGGCTATGACCAGTGAACTTCAAAATCTTAGAACTGAAAACATCCAGTTGCGCTCTGATGTTGCACATTTGTCCACTACCTATGACCAAAGTGCATTTGTTGATAAGGATGAAAAGGTTTTATTTTTCACTGGCCTACCTACATACCAGATACTGTTGGTACTCTTCACATTCCTTAGTCCCCACTTCCCTGTGAAGAAGTCACTTGATAAGTTTAAGCAGTTGATGCTGACACTGATGCGCCTTAGGCTTAATGTTTCCACGACCTTCCTGTCATATGCATTTAACATATCAATAGCCACTGCTTCTAGGATAGTCACTGATGTCATTGATGTCATGTTTATTCGTATGAAACCACTTATCATATGGCCAGAAAGAGAGCATTTACAAAAAAACTATGCCAATGCAATTCAGGAAACATTTTGGGAAAAAATGTGCTGTTATTATTGACTGTTTTGAGGTTTTTATCGAACGTCCGTCTAACCTTATAGCCAGAGCAGAAACATGGTCTTCCTACAGTAGTAGTAGTAGACGCTAGTAGACGCTTCGCTCTTCACTCTCCGCTCTTACTTTCTTACTTTTCTTTTTTTTCCCATTGTAATCTTATCCTTTTGCTACAAAATGTATGGAAAGCGGGTCCTGGATACTTCTAAATCACTGGGAGCTTAATTTATGAAAGTATCTGAAGGCTACCACTATTATTTAAACACTTTTTACTTTGTGAGTGTGGCCTATCAGCAGCATAAGCCTGCACTATACCGACTGGATTTGTGGAGCTCAGCTAAGCTAATTAGCAACAAGATGCCTCCCTTTTCCACGGATGACTACTACAAACTTCTCCAGAAGATAGCAGTACTGGAGACAAAGATTCTGCGACTCGAAGTCAACGTGGAGGTAAATGGTCAATATGGGAATGAAACCACTCTACCGATGACCCAAATCAGTGGAAAGGAGCAGGCTAACAGACAAATGCTTAGTGCAAAGCCAAGGCATAATTCATGTAAAGATAAATCGCCTCCCTCAGATATGGGAAGACGGTTAACAGGCAGAACCCAGCACCTGGAGACTCGTGATGATACTGAGTGGCCTGCACTGCCGTCACACAGGAGGGTCTCTTCAACCCCAGTACCAAGGAGAAAACAGCCGTGGAATGTGGCTAAAACAAAAAGTAAGAGCAAACCGACCAAAGACACAGGGATTCTACTAGAGAACAGATTCGCTCCACTTTTACAAGACCCTGACTCCCCAAAAGAAAGGTCATCTTCCAGCACCGGAGAAAGGTATGAGGCTAAATCATATACTAAAAGGCTGCAGAAAGAGCTAACCACTGGGCCTCAAACGCTGATAGTGGGTGACGGAGCTGTGAATAAGACAAAACACTTTTTCAGCAAAAACACCAAAGTACTTTGTTTTACCAATGATATGGTGTCCAGAAAATTCTGGAAATCACTGCTGAGCATCCGACAGTGAAATCTCTCGTCATTCACACAGGAGCACTTGATGTTGTCAAGCAACAATCAGAGGTATTGAAACGGGATGTTAATGATCTGCTGAACAAAGTTCGATGTCTGAATACTGAGGTGTTTATCAGTGGACCTCTACCAACAGTTCGGCGAGGAGACGAGAGATTCAGCAGGCTGTTGATGCTAAACAGATGGCTCAAAGATACGTGTGCTGCTCAATCAGTGAACTTTATTGACAATTTCAAAAAATTTTGGGAATGCAGACACCTCTTTGAGGCAGATGGATTTTGCCTTAACAAGTCAGGAGTACAGCTGTTAAGCTACAACATTTTTGATTTTTTGCGTCGGTCACCAGCAGCCCCTGCCAAGGACAAGAGGCGAGACAATCCAAAACAACAGATAAGACAGCCTTCTGGACAAAAACTACTACCGCCTGAGATATACATACATACATGAAGGACAGCACACCGAGAGAGAGGTTTTAACGTCATCATCCTTACCCCAACACGAGGAGCTTCCCCCAGCCCCAACAACCCAACATGAGGAGTCTCCCCCAGCCCCAACAGCCCAACAAGTGGAGTCTCCCCCAGCCCCACCAGGAGACTCCCAACTTTCACCCACTGGGACCCCATCCAGCCTTTCATTCTCTCCACGCAGTCCGGATTCCCCATTCCCCCTTTTTCTGGATTTCCAACTCACACCACGTCCAAATCCCATTTTTTCTCCCCTAAATCCCCCTCCTCGTCCAGCTCCACGTCACAGAGCCCCCCCAGCTCCTCTGACTCAGATAATCTGTGAGTCAGACTGATACGTGCCGGGTCCAGGCTGCAATACTGATACCAATAATGTTCTCCCCCAGGAAAAGTCAGGGCCCTATGGAGTTCAGATAGCCTTCTCAATCCCTGTGATGACAGGTAACAGAAGAAAGGTTAAACTGGTGAGAAATAAAAAGGGTAAATCTGCCAATTTATTAAGTATAGCATGTCAACCTCGAAATATACCAGTGTCTCCTGCTATCTCCACAAGATTAGCTCTACTCAATATCAGATCACTAGTCAACAAATCACTGTTAGTTAATGACATCATTATGACCTATGATCTAGATTTTTTACTTCTTAGTGAAACATGGCTGAAAATGTATATTCAGCTATCTTATCATTGCATTGTCTAAACCTTTTTAGATTGTTGTCGACCACAGCAGCACAAAGAAACCAGTGCAAAATGACTGTGAGCTGAAATTAATAATCCATCAGGGAGTCTTTAGTCTAGGAGGGCAATCAGACAGCATAGACGGCTTGGGATGTGGGATTTTTACACCAATGGGCTTACACTCATTTATTGCTAAAGCCTATTGAAGGGACAGAACAGACATAAGAAACCACATTAGCGTAGAATTAGCATTATATTTGTATAGTGGATGAGCCTGGTTTTGACAGGTCTAGTCGCGTGTGGTGGGGTTTCTTGACAATTAATGTTTATTACCCCATTTGCCGCCGTTGCTCATTTTGTTTAAGGTAAATATATGTGTAGCACCCTACCCTATGAACTGAAGAACTTCTTGTTCGGAATCACCTTTAATATTAGGGCGGGCTCTGGGTTCTTTAGTTTTTTTGTGTGCGGTGCCGTATTAACCTGTACTAATAAAATGCAACTAATGACAAACTCCTTTTTCCTTTGAGTAAGATAAGGTAAGTGAATACATTATTTGGTGCCTCCACTTAGTAGAACTTAAAATGAAATAGAATGGTGACAATATCTTACAGGAAAAACTCAATATTAGGTGTCACTATTCCCTGAATGCAACACATTTTCAAATCTCACATAAACACTTGTGTGCACACAACCCCAATATAGAAAAATACAAACGGTGCAGGCCTGTCAACCTCGAAATATACCAGTGTCTCCTGCTATCTCCACAAGATTAGCTCTACTCAATATCAGATCACTAGTCAACAAATCACTGTTAGTTAATGACATCATTATGACCTATGATCTAGATTTTTTACTTCTTAGTGAAACATGGCTGACTGAAGGTAGCTGTTGTGCTATTCTCAATGAGGCAGCACCAACAAATTTCAGTTTTATGAACACGTGTCGAACTGGTAAGAAAGGCGGGGGAGTTGCTGCCATCTTTAAATCTGTATTTCAGTGCAAGGAAATTACGTTAGGTGATTTTAGCTCTTTTGAATATCTCTGTTTTTTACTAAAAGGTGTTCCAAAAATCCTTTTTTAATCATTTATAGACCTCCAAGATACTCAGGAAAATTCATTGATGAGTTTGCTGAACTGCTGTCAGTTATCTGCATTGATTACAACTTTTTTATCATAACAGGGGATTTTAACATTCACGTAGACAATAACATGGACAGTAATGCCAAAGAACTCTCTGCTCTACTTGACACTTTTGGCCTCTTGCAACATGTGAAAGGGCCCACTCTGGATCTGGTTATCTCTAAAGGTGTTAACATTTCTTCTGTGGATGTTAAGGACTTGGCTCTTTCTGATCATTTCTGTGTGTTCTTTGACTTACAGATCACTCCAAATGTTCAGTTAACCTCTGTGTCTGTTAAGAGAAGGTACATAAATGAGAATACCAGTGCAAAGTTTATGGAGGCTATAGCTATGTCACCAACTGTGAGTGCAGAGTCAGTTGATGAACTCCTAGATAAATTTAACTGGAAAATCTCAAATGTCATGGATGCTGTTGCACCTATTAAAACTAAGACAACCTTGATCAGAAAGAAAACACCATGGAGGAACACTATGATGGTAAAGGCTTTAAAAACAGAATGCAGGAAAGGAAAGTGTAAGTGGAGAAAAACTAAACTCCAAATTCACCATGACCTCTACAAAATAAGTCTTTGGAATTTTAACTATGAGTTACTCAAGGCTAGACAGCGACACTTTTCTGAAATTATTAATAAGAATATCAACAACACTCGCACTCTATTTGCTATGGTTGATAAGCTGACAAACCCCCCTAAACAGATAGTTCCAGAACTCCTTTCCACAGCAAAATGCAATGAATTTGCTTGCTTTTTCAGTGAAAAAATCCAGTCCATAAGGTTAAATATTAACACAAATCAACAAAACAATAAAATAACGCAAACCCTAAGACCTCCCAGGAATAACTCAACTGCGATGTCAGAATTTAATACAGTTGACCAAAAAACTATAGAGGAAACAGTTCAGCATCTAAAACCATCAACATGCTGTCTTGACACAATGCCATCAGACTTTTTTAAAACTATTGTGAACTCTGTCCAAATAGATTTGCGACAAATACTAAATAGCTCACTGCAATCGGGCACGTTTCCTAAATCCCTAAAAGTAGCTGCCATTAAGCCACTCTTAAAAAAGAGATCGCTGGATGCTTCCATGTTAACCAACTACAGACCTATCTCAAATCTTCCTTTGATAGCCAAGATCGTTGAGAAAGTGGTTTTTAATCAACTCAGCAATTTCTTGAATTCCAGTGGCCTCTTTGACAAATTTCAATCAGGCTTCCGACCTCACCACAGTACAGAAACAGCTCTTATTAGAGTGTTAAATAGTGGTGGATTTCCTCGTTCGTTTGCGCGAATCAGTTCGCGTCGTTCAGTTCGCCATGAAGAGTCGTTCGTTCGTTCGTTCGTTCGTTCGTTCGTTCGTTCGTTCAGTCGTGTTTCCGGTAGCGGTGAATCATTCAGTCGTTCAGTCGTTCAGTCGTTCGGACTCAGCTCCGCCCCTCGTTCAGTAGTTCACTAGTTCAGTCGTTCAGACTCAGCTCCGCCCCTCGTTCAGTAGTTCACTAGTTCAGTCGTTCAGACTCAGCTCCGCCCCTCGTTCGCCCCTCGCATTCGCGAACGGCGAATGCATTCGCCGTTCGCGAATGCCAGCCGAGTCTGACCGACTCGGCGCCTCCCTCGTTCACAACATTCAAACGAATCACGAATGCAGTTAAGTTACCATTCAGAGATGAAGTTACAGTTCAACTCCGACAAACCAACTGGGGGAGGGTGGTTGATGTTAATAAATGTGTGAATAATAGCAAATACAACATTGTGTCTGGTTGAATATGTTAACATATGTATTTAATTTGAGTTAAACAGATTTATTTAATGTATGCATAATGACATGTCAGGATCAAAATGCCCCATACCCCCAATTCAACGTAACGTTAGACAAACCAAACGCAGCGCGATGTGTGTGTGTGTGTGTGTGTGTGTGTGTGTGGGGGGGGCGTAGTAGATTATTGGATGTTTAATATATCAGCAAGATAATAGACTTGGTAAAGTTAGACACACCAAACGCAGCGGGATGTGTGTGTGTGTGTGTGTGTGTGTGTGTGTTTAATATATCAGCAAGATAATAGACTTGATTTAGCAATGATGAGTTTTAAAGTTAATGATGTACAGTTGTGTTTATTCTGGGCATATTTTATTTACTATTGTGAAGATGGCCATTGGCCACCCCCACTCAAGACCAAGATCCACCAAGGTGGGGGTCCCGGCCGGGTCGCGTGCGTGAGAAGGAAGCATGAAAGAACGAGACAGATTGACGAGACATTCAAATGTATTATTAATCTAGCATGACACAGAAAATACAAAGACAGCATGCATTTACCATTTCACTGATATTTAAATACGATTGGCTGGCTCTCGTGAGTCGTGACGTCTCAGTCCTCGAGTCAATCACAGTCAGCGAACGAGTCGCGAATCAGCGCCGCGAATGGGCAGCGCGTCAGAGACTCAGCGAACGAGACGAACGACGGCGAACGAGACGAACGAGAGTGGCGAACGAGGTCACTTCGTTCACTTTAAAGAGTCGTTCGTTCGAACTAGTTCGTTCGCGAACGAGCCATCACTAGTGTTAAATGATATTAGGTTAAACACTGACTCAGGCAAGGTGTCAGTTCTGGTCCTGTTGGATCTCAGTGCTGCATTTGACACTGTGGATCACAGTATATTGTTGAACAGGTTGGAAACTTGGGCAGGACTCAGTGGAAAAGTCCTAGAATGGTTCAGGTCCTACTTGGAAGAGCGGAGTTATTTTGTGACCATTGGAAGTTATGAATCCAATCGAATGGCTATGACATGTGGAGTTCCTCAGGGGTCAGTTCTTGGACCCCTTCTGTTCAGTCTATATATGCTGCCTTTGGGTCAAGTTCTGCAGAACTCTAATGTAGACTATCACAGTTATGCAGATGACATGCAGATATACATAGCACTGTCCTCAGATGACTACAGTTCAATACAGTCATTGTGTCACTGTTTAGAGCAAGTAACAAATTGGATGAACCAAAATTTCCTTCAATTAAATCAGGACAAAACTGAGGTAATTGTTTTTGGCAATAAAGAGAAGAGGATTGCTGTCAGTAAACATCTCGAGTCACTCTCTCTAAAAACTAGGGACCAAGTCAGAAACCTTGGCGTGCTGATAGACTCAGATTTGACCTTCAGCAGTCATATCAAATCCATCACCAAAACAGCCTTCTATCAGCTTAAGAACATATCCAGAGTGAAGGGTTTTATGTCTCAAACAGACCAGGAGAAGTTGATTCATGCTTTTATCTCCAGTAGACTCGACTACTGTAACGGTCTTCTGACTGGACTGGACTCCCACAAAAAAGCATTAAACAGCTGCAGCTCATTCAGAATGCAGCAGCTCCAGTTTTAACCAGAACAAAGAGATCAGAGCACATTACTCCAGTTCTAAAGTCTTTACACTGGCTCCCAGTCAGCTATAGAATAGATTTTAAAGTTCTGCTATTTGTCTACAAATCACTGAATGGTTTAGGTCCAGAATACATGAGTGACATCTTAGTAGAATACAAACCCAGTAGGGCTCTGAGATCTACTGACTTAGGTCAGATAGTGAAGCCCAGAGTTCAAACTAAACATGGTGAAGCAGCTTTTAGCTGTTATGCTGCACAAAACTGGAACAAACTACACTCTAAAAAGTAATGTTTAGACTCAACAAAAAAAATCAATGCAACAGTTTCCATTAGTCTTTCTTAGTTGTGACAACTTAATTTATAATTACATTGAACCAACAAACTATATTACTTTGGGCGAATTAGCTTTTCCTCTTCAGTCAAAGATTCTATTAAGTACTGCTTACTTAATAACGGTTAGCCTAAAGGCAAGTTTTTAAGTTGATAACTCATAAAAATTAAGTTACTCCAATTGGCTTTATCATATTATTATAAAGTACTTTTATTTGTTGTCTATTTAATTACAATAATAATGCACACAACTTTTTAAGTAGCAACAATGTAAAAAAATCTGTTGCTCCAATTAGATTTTCTTCAGGTTTTTAAGTTGATAACTCATAAAAATTAAGTTACTCCAATTGGCTTTATCATATTATTATAAAGTACTTTTATTTGTTGTCTATTTAATTACAATAATAATGCACACAACTTTTTAAGTAGCAACAATGTAAAAAAATCTGTTGCTCCAAATAGATTTTCTTCAGGTTTTTTTTTCTTTTTGGTAATGTATAGCTTTCAAGAAAGACAGTTCAACCACTGCTTTTGCAATTACCTTCTTTTTTATTTTGAAATAAACTTGAGATCGCAAAAAACACTCAAATTTCAACTGCTCTTCAGTGACAAAAGCATTCCTTATGTGTTATGTATTCCTTAACCATCTTGAATACCATATCTATATATATTATATATACATATATATAATATTGTGACCACCTCAAAATCGCTGCCTCCAGATAGATAACAGAAAAAGCCAAGAGACTGGCTGCAAGTGACTAAAAGCTGCATAGTAACACAAGTATAATCGTCACAAGTAAGCCCACATCATTAATTTAAAAAACACACACACACAAATATTCTCTTTGGGCTAAAATATGGACATATTTCTTTAAACAAGACCTTTGTTTTGTCCACTATCACAACATGATTGAACAGCATAACTTTAACTAACCTGACAAACTTTTTTTGGTTGCTTCATCTGAAGAACATGTGACAGTGATGGATTTGAGATTTTTAGAAAATAGTGTTTTTCAGACCTATGACTTTAGCACTGCATCTCAGCCCATCCAGGCCAAGGAACAACTTTTGAAAAACTTCAAAAGTGTATTTAAGTTTCTTGCAGTAGCTGATGTTGAGGGCATAAATTATGCCCATCAACAAGGCACAGGACCTTGGAATATCCTTCTCAATCAAACATTTGGTTCCTTCCATGACAATTGTTGCCATCCAGTGATCTGATCCAGGGGTAGACCTGTCTCCAACGATGGCAATTTTCATCACGTGACTTTCAAAGCTGGTCTCGAACTCTTCATTGTCCTTGTGAAGCAAAATAAAAGGGAATTATTGTCTTCCATGTTTTACAATTGACCTTCAGTTTGTTTGTACATCTTGATATTTTTCTTGATGCTTTTCAGGTTGCATAAAATAACTGAACCAGTACATTTTTGTCAATTGTTCGTCTTTTCCTTTACATTGCTATTAAAGGGGAAATCCAGTTTAAAATGGTTCTGGGATATGTTTAGCATGATAACGAGTCCGAACGTTCAATGTAGAGTAAAAAAAAGGCTATACGACGCAAAGATAAGTTTGGTCAAATCGGGTAAAAACAGCAAACTTATCTTCGCGTCCTATAGCGTTTTTTTTTGCTCTACATTGAACATTCGAACTCATTATTATACTAAACATATCCCAGAAACATTTTACACTGGATTTCCCCTTTAACAGTCATTTACCATGCTGATGTGGTATGAAGTACATTTTACTTAAAGACCGGGTAAAGGCAATTCCATGTTTTCTTTCAAAACACAATAAATGTGTTGTAAAATTGTTGCTGAAAACATTGTGAAAAGACTTTGAATGATGTGTTACTGAAATGTGGAGTTAGAGGTTCAAACTGTTTTTCACCGGTTTTCAGTCCAGGATTTTATGGGCGGTCCTAAAAGGATGCCGCGTGACGTCACGCGGCGATCATGAACATAAAAGTAGCATAAAATTAGCATAACTCCAACGGCATAGAAGCCTACGTCCTCCGCGCCAAAGGAACAATGAAATCCCGTGAGAGCACCAGTCTGTGGCAACTTGCATGGTAACCGCGAACTTAGCACAGTGCACTGATAGGGCGGCCATTCGTCCGGCTTTAGGCCGGACTGTCCGCTTTTTCAAAGCCCTGTCCGGCGTCCGGCGCAGCATCAAGTCGGACACGTACTTGTCCTTTTTGAGACACCCCCCGCCGCCAGTCGTAGGTCCGTGGTGTGTTACTATTGCGCGCCCCCCCACCGCCGGTCGTTGCACGCCCCCCCACACCGCTGATCGTAGGTCCGCGGTGTGGTACTATTGCGCCCCCCCCCCCCCGCACGCCGGTCGTAGGTCCGCGGTGTGTTACTATTGCGCCCCCCCCCCCCCCCCACCGGTCGTAGGTCCTCGGTGTGTTACTATTGCGCCCCCCCCCCCACCCGCGCCGGTCGTAGGTCCGCGGTGTGTTGCTATTGCGCGCACCCCCCCCGCCCCCGCCGGTCATAGGTCCGCGGTGTGTTACTATTGCACGCACCCCCCCCCCCGCCCCCGTCGGCCGTAGGTCCGAGGAGTGTTACTATTGCTGTTACTGCTATTACTGTTACAGCGCATTCCGTGGACACGCCCCCACAGTCCTGGAGCTGAGAGCTGAGCTCATTTTTGCCTGATTTTGACACCTAATTTCATAAACTTATCGTTATTTTTAATCATTCAAATTTGGCTGGGTGGTTAATAAACCTTTCTTCTTTAGTCTGACAAACTCAAAACACATATTTATTTTGACTTTACCCGGTCTTTAAAGGGAAATTCCAGCTTAATTTTAACCTAGACTGTGAGTCTGAGATCAAATAAGCCACTGATAGCCACATGCTCACAACAGCACCATACTTCAGTATTACTAGTACTATAATACAAAGTGTCCCAGCCCAGTGTGTTTGACCCTGGGTTAAGATTATGCCGGAATTTCCCTTTAAAAAAAAACGAACTGGCAATGTGTAGCGCAGGAGCCATCTTCTGCCTCTGCGTTTAGACTATGCTCAATAAGGATTTATCTCTATTTCATAATATTACATTACTTACGCAATACTCTTTGAACAAATCCTCTTCTTTCTCTCCAAGGTATACAACCAGGCACCGGATGGCTACTTCTCTCCGCATTTCAATTGTGTTGTGCTATATGAAAAAAGGGTGGTGATGGTGTCAGGATATAGTATTCAAATGAGTATAATCTACAAGAGTGCATTTCAAAAAGAGAGAAACTCTAAATAATTACCATACCTCAAGAAGCATGTCCTTAATCTGCCTGATCCTTGCTCCTGAAGCTCCTCCTCTTGATGAAACTACACCCATGAGTTTCTGGGTGCACTGGTCCAGTTTGGCCATGAAAGTCGCTTCCAGGCTTACTGTGGTTATGCTTTTAAACTCATCATTTATCTGTGGAGCATAACATGAAGCACATAATTAGCTACAGCATATCCAATAGTATTAATGAGGACCGAATAACATTTTTGTGAATGTGAGTGAGTGAGTAAATATGTAACAGAATGTAACAGAACTTTTAACAAACTTTTTTTTTGTTTACCTGTCTTGCATCAAACAATGCAGGCCAGCGCTGCATGAAGTCCCTGATTGCAGGTGCCTCATATATGACTTCTTGCCTCCTAAGAGAGAATGTCTTGGCCATTTTTCCAGCAACCACCTGACCATTATCCTTTTTCATCACTTCAGACAATAGCTCCTCTCTCTCTTTCTCCAAACTTTCACTGGTTTCACCTTGTGGGTGAGGAGGTAAGTAATTAACTTCAGCCTTTTTTGCCTTTTTAACATTTTTTGCAGGAGTCTGCTCATGTGACGCTTTCCTCTTCAGTGACTTAACCACAATTTCTGGGCAGCCAGTCCCACGAAGTTTGCACCTGAAGTTGTTCATTTTATATTTGAGCCGTTGGATCCATCCATAACATCCATTGAAGGACCCGGGCTCCTTGAGGCAGGGATGTTTTTTGACCAAGGCCCCTGCTACTTGACTTAGATTAGCACTTGATGGATAAGCTGTGTACTCAAATATGGTCTCAGCTAAATTTCCCAGAATGTCTGGAAGCAGTGAGATGAGATCATTGGTACCAAAAACATTTCCAGAACAACTGAACTTTTCATTGCCTGACTGAAGCAGAATCTCTGTGTTGGCAGAGAAACGAGGGATTAGAAATTCTGCAGGCCAGCCCTTTGACCGCTGGGCGGGGATTTCAGTCATAGGTCTTGGTGAAACAGGTAACGTGTCATGGGAGGATGCAGATGAGCAGCCATCATCAAAAGTCAGAGGCGAAAAATCAGGAATACTTGCTGAGGAGCTGTCTACATCTGTTAACGTCAGAGTTACGGTTGGAGGTGCATCAATATACACCACCTTGATAGTGTCCTTGTCCACGATGCAAGTTGTTGAAACCAAAGAGAAAAATTCGTTTCCAAAGTCAGCATCCTTGAAATGTAAACAGAAATCCAAAGGAATCCCAAATGTAGCTTGAACAATTGAATGAAGCTCTTCAACTGTTCCTGGGATTCCAGATGGTAATGCTAGTTTCTGAATATTATGATCTGAAAGTATCAGTCTGAGATTGGCTGGTTGTGACATTTATGAACCTGCACCACACAAAATGTTTAAGTTAGTATAATAACAACATTCAGTGAAAAATGAATGAAAAATGAAAAGTTTCCTCTCAGAGCTGGCTTTAAACACTGCTTGGCCAAAACTACTTTTTTTGTCGTAAATATCGTTAACCTGTTCACACAAATGTACCACATAAACATTAACTGAGAGATCAACACTAATAACATAGTAACATACTACTTTTTTTTCATTTGATACATCTTAATGTAAATTCAGACCTCATCATCAAAAGAGATTACAGAACCCTGTAAATATGTCTGGCTTCTTTTGTTTCAGCTATGACTTCTGTTCTGTACTTTGACAAGTCACTGATATACTAGCTATGGAACACATATGTATCGTTTCAGGGTTACAATGCTTTTTCCACCAAGCACATAAGGTGTTAATGGGAGCATGTCAGACAGCTCTGTAGGCTCTAGCACTTTCACAGTGCTTGTTTTCTCAAGGATAAAGCTCCTGAGATGTTCAACCGACCAAGCTATCAAGCTTTTCACAATGAATAGAAGTGTGCCCTTCACAACAACTATTTGGATTAACTCTCCAAAATCTGTGAGACCACCTGTTGATCCATTAGCCAGAACCATTCCAACTGCATACTTTGTGCCACTGTACACCACATTGTTGGCTATTTGGATATGCATCTCAGTTGGGAATTTATCTTGTAGTGCTTTCTGGATGTCTTCTCTTAGCACAGCAACATCTACAGTTGACAGTTGTGTGGCCTGCAACACAGGTCTCACAACACTGGGATCATGTTGATTGTATGCAATCCTCAGCTGATGCTTCATAGCCATTGATAGCAGAATGTTTCGAAAGCTATGATTGTACCGGACAATACGCTTAAAAAGGCTATGTTTAGCCTCAAAACGCATAGTCCAGAGGAACACAAGTGGACCATAGGCCCTGATCAGCTGGGGGTAATGCTCCAGGTAGTGGTGTTTGGGGATAAGTTTTTCCTGGGGGAAAACCTGGAGAAGCCTATGTTTATGTTCAGAGATCTTACTGTCAAGGTAACATATGCTCTCTTCTGTGTGAACAGGACTTACAACAAGTTCGACGATGTCTTTCAGCACCAGAAGTACTTCCCAAGCTGGTTCACCCTCAGGGATTTTTGATCCAATTGTGAGGGGTAGGAATCGCAACAATGACCAGTTCTCATGGGCGTTCCCTCCAACACTTTTCCTAGCTGCAAAATTTAGAGGGATCTGCTGTGGCGCATCTGTCTTATCCGACCATTTGTAGGGGAATGTTTTTATGCTTTTGTTGAGTTCTTCAAAAGTGATGTATTTACTCTTGATGAACACTTGAAGACACAAAGCCATTTCCCGAGGGACTATGCCCTCAAATAAATCGTGTAACACATCAGGTGGATAACCTGACAAAACACTGAAGTACTTCAGATTCTCTGTAAGTACACACTGCCTTTTTACTCCACAGACATGTGTCAGAGCAGGATTTTCCTGTACAGTTTGAAGATGCATTTCATGTTGTTCTTTGGTTCTGACTTGAAATGCCCCTGTTCTCACTTCTTTCACCTGGAACTGTGAGCGTTCACCCAGACAGAATCTGCACACATGAGAACCGGAGAAGTTTTCAACAAACCCCCCCATACCATGGGCCCCAAGGTTATCTGCCACAACACTGAACACCGTTCCTTTGACTTTTCTGCCTAATGCCGGGACATACAAACCCTCCTCTTCCAAGCTCACAAGATCCTTTAGCAATGGCTCCAGTACAGCACTATACCCAAATCTTTTCACATCGCCAGCCTTGCAGAGAATTGCTAGGAAGATGGAAGTCAGTGAAGATCTGAGCAGTGCAGGAACACTAGCCAACACCCAGTACACAGCAGTGACTTTGTGTTTTTTTCTCGACGTACCCAGGGGATTACAGATCTCAAAGTCATCTACATAGAGAATGATAGCAATGCTAGGATGTCCTGCAGAAAACAACTCATTTGTTTTATAATAATTGCCATCAGACATTGCCCTGTACTGAGTGTCACTGTTACTTTGAGCTTCACTATCATGGACGATAAAATCACGGATCTCTTTCTGGTTCAAAATCTGAAGCAATGATTTGAAAAGAGGAATGTACTGGAAGGTTCTGTTTTCCTCCTTACTGAGTACATACTCTACTGGTTTAACCACACCAAACTGCTCCTCAAAAAATGCCCTTCTCTTGTATGCAGAAGAAAGTGGACCACTACGACTCAGAGTAGAGTTCAAGGGGTTTGCTTCACAAAGCTCTGTCACCATGTCTGACACAACAGCCTCATCAATATCACAATTGTGCTTCCCCAAACAGGATTGTAAAGTGTCTTTCATGATGGGACCTGATGCTGAATGGGAGATGAAGTGTAACTCTTCAATAACTTCATCAATACACCTGTTTGATACATGAAATATGCTCTCCAGTTTTAGAAACAACAATGCTAATCTTTTTTCAAGGAGGTTTTGTAGCTCTTTGATATCATCATCACCATCATCAGTCATAGAAATTTCAACATCTTGAACCTCCATATCACTGTGGCCGTCTGCATTTGAAGAAGATGCATACTTCTTTAGCACGTCATCTTTAAAGTCTTGCAGTGTGTGAGGAGTGTGCTTTCTGCTTTTGTGGGAGGCAAATGTTCCATAAATATTGGTGCTAAAATTGCAGTTTTTAAACACACATACCACAGACTCTAATTTTTTCAAATGTCGACCAAGGTGCTCAAAGAGCTCTCTCTCTGTTGATATTGCACTAGTGCTACAACACTGGCAAGTGAAGGAGAGAGTTTCTGATCTGACACTTTGCTGAGCTTCATGAGAGTGCTGTCTTGACAGATGTGATCTAAGGCTACCCCATGTTTTAAATGAACAAAAACAGTCTTGGTGAATACATGGCAGACGTTCCCCACCGTGGCCATGACGTAACCTGTAGTGCCGTAGCAACCCAGTTTGTGTGGAGGTTTCAAATTTACACAGTTTGCACTCAAAACCCATCTTTGAAAACAATGGGAATTTTACAAAATGTAAATCTGATTAGATTGTCCAAAGTCTTTTAAGAATACATCATTACAGTCACATGGCTATTACAAACACATGACTAAAATCGCTTTCTCCAGATTTTAAACAGGCAGACAAAATAAAATAAATAGTTTGCTTACCTATTTGATTCCTCTCACAGAAACATCAAACCACACTTTGCCCTCAGTGGAAAAACACAGCTACACAACACACACAAAACAAAAAATGAATTGTGGTTGTGACAGTGGGGTACCATTAGAATGTAGTTGTTGGTTACACGGTTAAACCACAATCACATGACTAAAATATCTTTCTCCAGATTTTAAACAGGCAGACAAAATGAAATAAATAGTTTGCTTACCTCTTTGATTCCTCTCACAGAAACATCAAACCACACTTTGCCCTCAGTGGAAAAACACAGCTATACAACAAACACAAAACAAAAATTATGTAGCCGTTAGCACACCAGGATCTCGTAATTACGAGAAAAGATCTCGTAATTACAAGAAAATATCTCGTAATTACAACATCAGAATCTCGTAATTATGAGAAAATATCTCGTAATTAGGCCTACGACATCAGGATCACGCCTCTCATTCATCAATAACGTGGCTGGCTGGACTTCCGTAAAGATGGAAAGAAATTGGCAGATTCGGAGTTTGCGGTTCAATAGATCATCAGTGAAACATCGTTGCGACACAATACAACCCCGATACCACCAAAAGGGTTCAATGACCGTGGTGGTCACGGGCTTCGGCCACGTGGTCCAGCGCGGCGCCCATAAGGTTTTTTTGTAAGCTCGTCGAATCTTTGTCCAAAACCAAACAAAATACAAATCTTAGCGGTGGATCACTCGGCTCGTGCGTCGATGAAGAACGCAGCTAACTGCGAGAACTAATGTGAATTGCAGGACACATTGATCATCGACATTTCGAACGCACCTTGCGGCCCCGGGTTCCTCCCGCCGAGAGTCGCGTTGGCAATCAATCGGAACCAGGGGTTCGCCTCTCTTTCCGCGGTTGGGGCGTCGCGGGCCTTTCGCGGGCCTTCGTCCCCCTAAGTACAGACGTCCGTAAGGGAGTCGGTTGAAGTTAAGCAATTTTTAACTTGCGTCTATGTATTAAATCAAGTGGTGTTAAAAGGCCCTCTGAGTTACTTTTTAGAGTGTGCATTTGCATCTACATGGACATGCACGCACGCACACACACACACACACACGCACGCACGCACGCACGCACGCACACACACACACACACACACACACACACACACACACACACACACACACACACACACAATACTAGTGTGTACACATTTTGTAATCTGGATGACCATTAGCTAAGATATAATCTAGCTGTGATATTTACGAAATAAAAATCCACCTGGAAGCAAAATAAATACAGCATTAATTGAAATTTCAATAAAAACACCCCTGAACTACCTTATTAATTAAAGGTCTACACAAATATAATTAAAATGTGCTATATATATATATATATATATATATATATATATATATATATATATATATATATATAATAACAATTACTATTTTTACTCAACTTTAAAATTGGCAATGTATTGCCATAATAAAACATACAACATTTTATGATGCATTGTTTTTCATGAAGAGTAAACTGGATCCACGTGACATTATAGGGTTAAATCTATTTAGCCCCATTTGTATGGATTTTGGGATAAGCCCAGGGATTCATTGAAAATCCCTTTTCATGTCAATTGCATTGAACACGAAGAGGCTTGCCATAGAAAGTTGGGATTACTATTTGTGAGCAGCAGGTGTGTCAACAGTGTACCCTTATCAGGCCATTTCACACAAGCTTGCACTCCAATGAATATTATCCCACAAATATCATGCACTCTGCAGGCATTCGCCAGCGCTATAACCACTTTATAAACTGATATACTAGGCAACCAATCACACCACATTATTGTGAATTAACATGTTCTACTTTGAATACCACTTAAGTTAGAAAGGTGAAGTTATAATTAATGCATATTGAACCTTCACAATGCTGATCTTGAAGAGATTTTGAGAAGGCCTTGTTGAAATGATCGACCAATACACTTTTTTTTTTTTTTTTTTTGCTCAAAGGTAATCCAAGACTGAAAATGGAAAAGCACATGGGTAGCAGGATCTGTTAAGTACCCAACTTCAAGGATCGATGACGTTATGGTTATGGAACAGGATATGAGAAAGCAGAAAGGACCATGAAAGCTTCACAGAGGAGGACCATGATGTCCATTTCCTGTTAGGACCAAGGTCAAAGTCCCCCTTTAAGCCATTGAGAATTCTTGTTTGAATTAATAAATGATGAGGAATAAAGGGCAATTATACTTACTTACTTACACACTTACACACATACACACACACACACTTACACACTTACACACACACACACACACACACACACACACACACACACACACACACACACACACACACACGGCTTGAGAATATCATGCATAATGCAGATAATAGTGATGGTTGGGGGAAAAGGGAGCAGGGAAAGAGGAGAATCAATCTTTCATGTTTTTGAACAGGGGTGCAGTCGGACCCAGACGGGCTCTCCTGTGATCTGTCTTTTCATGAGGAATTCCTCCTCCCTGGCGTGCAGACCTGCTTGGTCTCTCGATGGTGGATTACGGTGCAGGGGCTACTACAAATGTAATGTTGTCTACCCCCCTCCTCGATTCACCAAGGTATTTACAAAAGGAGGGTCAAGGGGGGGGGGACCAAGTCTTCTAGGAAATCCCAAGGATGGAGCGAGAGATTGATGGATACAAACGGCGGTGTTTGTAAAGCCGTGCTCTGCACACACTCAGCGGCGTGCAGCCACTGGACCACCGGAGACCTTTGACCCGCATCAAGCGCCGCTAGAACCAGACAGTTGATCGTCATCAGACGGAACACAGGAATGGCATCAATAGGCCCGCGGTGGCCGTTCCTAATCGGCACAGCGCAAACGATGGTCATAATTGTGACACTTGGTTGGACTACGAAGTGACGCGCTACAACGAAAAATGATCCACTTCACATGTGTGGGATGTCATAGAAATAAAAGATTGTCGGTGGTGTTTGTGGATCAGGAGCTTGAAGTGAAGGAAAAATGAGCAGGTTTAGAAAATGGCCGACATATCACTTCACACTTCATATTTGGCTATTGACCAAAGACCCGCGGCTCTTTCTCTGGACTGGATATCGGTGGTTAAAGGTAACGATGAGAAGCATTGCTGCTTTAACGGTTTACAGACAACAGGTTATTGCATAAATCAATTGTAAACGGAGGAAGCTTTTCGAACAAACGTTTAATCCAATCACAACTGTGTGTTGTATTCATGTTTTGGGAATAGTACGGAAAGGAATGGAGGGGAAATGTATCGGTGGGGAAATCAATACGCCTGGATCGTATGTCAATGTTGGATACAGCAATTTGTTCCTGGCGGTTTGGTGAGGCTGGGACTCCTGCGCTTTCAAACAGGTGTTTTTTTTTTTTTTTTTATGCTAATGCTTTCCTTATGCATCTTCAATAGGATCATTATGCACGAGTCAATACAATCAGAGGAGTCATTCATGCTGGATATGTGGCCAGCAGCTCTCTGCGGTCGGCACTCCAAAGGTTTCATTAAGTCCTGTGAATGGAATTCAGAGCTGTGATGTCATATGTCTCTCTCTGTCTCTCTCTCTCTCTGTCTCTCTGTCTCTCTGTCTCTCCCTCTCCCCCCCTCTCTAATCTAATAACCGTAATGATAGAGATTTCCAAATCCAATCAGTTTGAATCTGGGGGATACAGCCACTCTCGGCAGGGACAGGGAGTGGTCTCAGCCAGTGGGGGAAGATGCTGTTCTAATGACGACATGACATTATGAAGACGACGTATATATAGAATTAACCTCACAAAATGACCCTCACGCTGTCCGCCTAACCGCGATAAAGGATGCCTGTATGCTTCGCCGTTGAGTAAATCATGTTGAGGTAGTAGTGTGCACACACACACACACACGCACACACACACCGCAGAGTGTAAAGGGCTGAACAAGTATAATACAAGTCTTTTCAGTTGAGTCGGTGTCTTCAATACATAATGCATTCAGCTTGTGTTCGATAATGTAATTTGTAACTACCTCCTTTACACTATCGTTGCAAGAATGGATAAAAAAACAAAACTTGTGTTCACAGACAAAGTGCTTGTTGGTGTAAAAACATAGTGGCGCTATGGAAAAAAACAACAACCCTAGTAATCAAGTAACATTCAATCCATGTGTACATTTGTATGACATTCTTTACATACAGGGACACACTATTGAAAATAATGGGTATTGGATATCTGTCGTACAGAAGACCCTTTCTTCTGTCGTTCATGTCATTACTGTACTGGGGTCCGTCTTGAACAGTTGCAAGAAGCAAGTAAACAAGGACGGCAATGTCAATGTGGCCCATCCACGCAGCAACAAAAACCTACAAGCCTTGTTTTCCAGCAGACAACCAATCAGTTAACAACTATAAATTATAAATGATGTGGCAGAATAAAGCACATTACTTGACACTGATTGTCACTGGTGTACCATCTTGGGTCATATCGAAGACAGTTGGCAGTTTCTCACTGAATGCCGAGTAGACTACAACTGCCTGTGACAGTGTTCCCCAGCAATTGATCCCTGATACATCACAAAATGAGTTAGTTGTGACAGCAGTCCCCAGCAATTGATCCCCGATTGATCACAAATTGAGTTTGTTTGTAGCTATAGCCATTAGGCCTTGCACATGAGCCAAAACACACCAAGTGAACAAGAGCGACAGACTCGTACTGTGTTTCGAAAATATAAGTCCTTAATGAGTAAGCAAGTTAACCACTTGCCAGGTTGTTCTCCTTCACCAACACACGTGTTGTCGCTGCATCGCAAACCCCCTTGTTGCCTTGATTCACTTTTTTCTTTTTCTATTTTGCGGGCTATAATATACGCAGCGCCAAAGTCTGTGCCATCGTACGCGTGATCACCTATTAAGCAATTAACCGCAGGAAGCGACAAAAAACTCATTTGGCGCGACGACGAGCGCCAAATTACTCAGCGCGAGACAGCGCAGCGTCGCACAGTTCGCGCGTTGCTCGTTTGATTCGGCGGAACAACGTGCGTGCGGTGTGCGTGTGAGTTGACTTGCGCATGCGCGTTTTTTTTTTTTTTTTTTTTTTTGCGCCCGGCAGATGTTCGCGCGCTCCTACGAGATCATGTCGCGGCGAACCGTGTCCAATTCATCACATCGACAACGTCCTCCCTCCCTCCCTCCCACCCTCACCCTCCCCTCCCCTCCCCCTCCCCTCCCTCACCCTCACCCTCGCAGCTCACCACACCGTTTGCAGCGTTACCGCTCTCTTCGCAATTACCGGATAAGTCGCAAAATTGTCATGAAAAAAAACAACAAAACAAAAAAACAACAACAACACCCCCCCCCCCACACACACACACACACACACACACACACAAATCCGCTAAAAGCCCCCCCCCCCCCCCTGCGTCACGTGACGGCGCGCAACGTGGTGGATGAATACCAAGCAGACGCGCGCTGACGGAGGTGCTGCTGCATCCATCCAGCCCCGCCCCTCCCCAGCAGGAGGACACGTGACGCTGGCTCTCCTCCTGGCTCCTGACAGTCGCTAGATAAGCTCAGCAGGGAAACAGACGCACCTCTTCTCCCCCCCCCCCCCCCCCACACCAATGAGTCCGGATTTTGCCCCCGCTATCCATATCTAACCACCACCACCCCTACCCCCCCCCCCCCCCCCCCCACACACACACACACACACACACACACACACACACACACACACACACACACACACACACACACCAGCTCTCTACGTGCAATTTTCGTTATTGCAGGATCGCAGTTTGTGTGTGTGTGTGTGTGTTTGGGTGGACTGTTTCAAGGTAATTTCACTTTTGGTATTTGTTTCTTTTTTTTCTTCTTTTTTTTTGGGGGGGGGGGGGTGGGAGACTTTGTGGAGAGAGAGAGAGAGAGAGAGAGAGAGAGAGAGAGAGAGAGAGAGAGAGAGAGAGAGAGAGAGAGAGAGAGAGAGAGAGTGTGTGTGCCATCCTCCTTTTTTATTTCTCCCCTCTGTGCTGGAGCTGCGCTTGGTTTGAGGACAGCCCTTACTGGAGGACTGGTCTCACTGGAGGTCTTACTGGAGGATTTCAGGCAAAGTGAGAAGCAGCCCAGGAAATAAAGACTAACGTGCGGAGCGACGTGAACGTGCGGTGGTTAGTATGATTTTAATTTAACCTATAGGCTACAGCCATCTGTTAGAGAGGGGGGGGGGGGGGGGGGGGGGGGGGGGGGGGGGTGAAGGTATCTAACAGTAAAACTAATCTGTCAAATCGTTTGAGTTGTCTGTCTTGCATATGGCTTTATTAGTTGACTGTCATTTAATCTTGCCACGATTCATCGCTGTGCTCAATGACATTATAATATATAGCATGTTAAATGCAGCTGGCTACGTGTGATCATACATTGGGCATATTGCTGCTGTTGAGTTGCATTGAGTTGTAGTCCCGTTTTTGGAGAAAACAAAATCCCATAAAAGCAACAGAAACATTGCCTGCTGATGATTATGCATTGGTTAACATTTGGTTTTGGTCTAAAGACAGTGGCTGTCCCCCGTCATCATGGGGAGTGTGATGTGTGTGATACCTATAATTCCTCATGCAGGTTATCACTAAGTGGAGCCCATGTCGTCCTAATGGATATTTTTACATTTATTTCCTTCAAAAAAACGGCGGCTGACAGGACGTGCCTATAGTTTGGACATGGTTTTAATATGTCAATGGTGTCATGATGTAGTTATGACATAGGGTTAGTTGTATTAAGTTTAAACAGTTGAGGTGAAAAGGGGGGGGGGGGCGATGGGTCCTAAAATATTTAGGTCCGCGAGACAAAGGCGCTCTTAACATGTTGGGTATAATGACGCACCTTTGAGATGCGCAATAAAGCAAATAAATCACAGCGGAGTCCGGTAACTTCACCATTTTGAAGCGTCGTTTGTCAACCGCAAAATAGTATTTCGTGCAATCCAGGCTATTTTGGCCGTTTTGCCATTAGGAGTCAAACTCTTCAGTGAAATTACGCACAATTTGATTTTACGTGTGTGTGTGGGGGGGGGGGGGGGGGGGGGGGGGGGCGGGGGCGACAAAGTTGATGCGTTCAATGGACTTTGCGAGAAAGTCATCAGTCCATTATCGAAATATATAACATCAACCCGGTCACTAAGTATGTGTGTGTGTGTGTGTGTGTGTGTGTGTGTGTGTGTGTGTGTGTGTCGTTAACTGGCCAACGTGCGTCCTCAAAACGACGACGACGCCCTCTTTATGTGGTTATGAAGCCAGCGTCCATGTGCGCCTGGTCGTTCATTATGAGATGGATTTACACGTGAAGCTGATTTGATGTTTTTTGATGTTTTTTCCCCCTCTGTGTGTGTGTGTGTGTATGTGTGTGTGTGTTTTCTTTCTCTTCCTCCTTCCTCACAGCGTCCCTTGGGATCTCGGTCAAACGACGGCTTTTTTTTTGTCCCCCCCCCCCCCCCCACCCCCCCCACCCCCCCCCCCCACTGACTTTTACCTGACGGCGATGGTCCACCTCCGTATGGCTTTCCCCCCCCTCTTCGCTTGGGAGTAGGACCCTTACTGCAAAGCCCCCCCCATCCACCCCCCCCCCCCCCCCCAAAAAAAAAGCAATGCTCCCCAGTTAGGCCCACCGACCAAAGGGTATCCAGGTGACCGTGAAGAGGACAGCCGTCACATCCCGCTCCGTGTGCCCAAAAAACCAACCGCTCAGCCTCCGCCGGGTCCCCAGAAGGAGCGCCTCCATCATCACCACTACATGTAGAGCGAGTTTTTTCTTGCCCAATGGGATGGTTTGAAACCTTTCTGCCCTCGATGGCTGTGGCAGACGGGACCTTTTAACTAGTCCCAGCTACGTCGGTCGTCAAGAGTGAGCGTTTTTTTGGCCATTCGTTGGCCTACATTGTGTGAAGTAATGGTATACGCTCCAGGAGATTAGTCTTGGCTTGGGTCTGCTGTATGCAAAAATATAGGCCTGCCATTATCTTGAGCTTGGCTTTTTTTCCCCCCTTCTACAATGCATCAGGCCATACCACGATTTCAGCGTGGGCAGTCAATCACATGCCTGTTAGTAAACTCTTCTTTCACACTCAGCCTTTCACATTTCTTCGGTTGAAGGAAACCTAAAAAAGAAGGGGAAAAAAAAAAAAGTTACAATAAAAAACAGTACCCATCTAATAGCAGGCCGGTCTTAGATAGCCGACACCGTGGTGCCACCATGGTTTTGCTAATGCGGCACGGGGCCCATGTCGTGTGGGTCGGGCTGCTGGTTTGTTGTCTGGCGGAGATCGGCACGTGTCTAGAGTTTACAGGTGCAGAGGGGCAGTGGGGCTCGGTTTCCCGTGTGGAACGCGTGCTGCGAGAGCGTGCTGAGCTTCAACATGAAAACGAAGAGCTCCCACGGCCTGCTCGTCTACTTCGACGACAGTGGCTTCTGTGACTTTCTAGAGCTTCTCATGCAGAACGGCCGCCTCCGCCTGCGCTTCTCCATCTTCTGCGCCGAGCCCGCCACCGTGCTCACGGAGACGGCGGTCAACGACAGCGAGTGGCACGTGGTGACCCTGCGGAGAAACTTTAAAAAACACGACGCTCGTGGTGGACAGTGAGGTCAAATGGGTCGAGGTGAAGTCCAAAAGGCGGGATATGACCGTGTTCAGCCACTTGTTTGTTGGTGGAATACCACCGGATTTGCGATCCACGCCGTTGCGACTTACGTCGTCCGTGGTGAAGGACCAGTCGCCCTTCGCAGGTTGGATAACGGACATAAAGGTGAACAAATTGGAGTCGGTGATGGTCAACAACAGCGACGGTGTCTTGGCCGACCTCTGTGGCTTGGCCAACATGTGCTTAAATGGAGGAGTCTGCAGTTTAATTGACAATGAGCCGTCATGTGACTGCTCTCAGACCGGCTTCCAAGGAAAGGACTGTAGTGAAGGTAAGAGACATGATGGATCCAGTTACGATCATACATGCTTTGAGCACGCACATACACACGCACGCACGCACGCACACACACGCACACACACACACACACGTACGCACATACACACGCACGCACGCACACACACGCACACACACAAAAAAAACACTGACATGCTTAAAACTCGTGCTAAAAGTAGCCAAGCAACTGCACCATTCCTATTTTTTGTTAAAAGCATCCTCCCTATCATCATAACAATAACAATAACAATAATATGTAATAAGTGGATAATCAAAAACACATTATTGTTCATAATGAGTGAAGTTCCTGCGGGACCCTCATTAGCAATACAGGTGTTGGCTAACGCCACAGCTAGAGCCTGACCTATGACCAAAGTTAATATAATACAGTTACTGTTTCCAATCCCCCTCAGAAAGTGGGCCTACACATCTCCCAACAGAATAGTCCATGTTTAATTGGATTCTAACAGAAAATGATAACTATGCCCAATGTTTAGCCCTATAGAGATGTATTAATATCAGCCAGAAGAAGTGAAGATTGATAACTATTCATGTGATTTCTTTCTCAACTTAACTTAAGATGTTAGGCTATGGATTAGATGATATGGATCTTGACTGGATGCTTGAAAGACAAATGAATAATACATAATTTTCCCCTTACCAACAACAAGCCTAAATTACTTTCATATTTTCTGCCTTTGATTATGTTAGATGGAGGGGGCCTACTTTTACATTAAATATTATTAAACATAGAACCATACATCTATCAAATTAAGAGGATGCCTCTCATATTTAATAACCTAGCCTAATACTAACAGAGGATCCATGACAATGCTGTTCCTGGTGCACAACACTCAGATAATACCCAACCAATTCATTCATATAATATCATTACATGTTCATAGTTTCATTATTTTTAGTAGTGGGACAGTGGGTGGTGGGGCTGTAAGCTAATGGATCAGGGACAGCCTCAAAATACTTCTTTTTATTTGATGGAATTTGGTTTAGTTCTGTTTTCAAGTTGTTTTTCATATTGCAAATGACAATAACTGCTATGCTAAGTAACTCAGACAGTAAGCTGTATTGGCTGTATCACTGGCAGAACATACTCCCTTGTCACATTGAATACATTCATGAGAATACATACAATATGTTGCTGTTGCTCTTAAAATGGTTTTCAACATACCATCTCACACCATACTATGGTGTTTGGCAGCTGGCAGGTTTTTCTTATGATGATAGCTGTGATAAACAAATAATCAGATTCTCTTGAAACACTTGTGTGCACTTGTTTCTGGTTGAATTTGGAAACTTTGCATTTTCGCACATGCATAGATTAAGAGCTGCACTTTATGTTTCTATTATATTATCTTGCCGTGTTTTGAAAAAAATGCATCTGAAATATTTCAATTATTTTAATGACGATAATTGGACACACTTTGCATTGATTTGTAAAGAGCTATGACTCATTAGAGTAAAACAAAACATGGAAGTGGGCTCTACTATAAATACCCTTCTGCTACCGATTCTACAATATGTCTCCAGGATATAAACTGTTTTGGTATCTCAGGCTCCCATACAAACACATACTCATGTTATGTCAACATCTGTTTGTGTCAACATGTGTTTTTTTATCTTTACCTTGTTCCCCATCAGTCAAACACAAAAAGTGACAACAAACAGCTTGTATTCATTCATGTGGTAGTTGTATTATTCCAGTGTACTATCCACTACACCAACATTAAATTATGCATATTTCTGGGTTAGGTCGACATTCCTATTTAAAGAGTCTAATCATTTCTGTGATTAAAGCCATAAATGTACAGTTACAAACCGTTACCTGACATTACTAGTTAAAATAGTCTCTGAAATAACTAAAAGAATAGTATCTGACACTGCTAGTTAAAACATCATAAGGATCAGGATACATTGACCTGACATTCATGTGTAATGCCTGCAGTGGATGACCTTATCAAAATCATATTTTGGAACTGGGTTTAGCTATAACATTAGGCATATACTCACTACTAGCCTCCAATCACCATATTATCATGAGCATATGGACACTAAAAGAGACACTTCTGCCTAAATAGCCTGATTTGGACGAAACCTTTATCAATCACATAAAAAACTACAACTCCCAAGTCACAGATGAGAGGTTATTACTGGTTGCATTTACAGGCATTCATTCATCAGACAAATTATATGAAATGAATGGGCCATTGAGATACACAGCTAGCACAACACAAAGTGTCAAATTCTAGCTCGACATATCCCAAATCCCTCCAACAGAATACTTTTAATTGTTCATCTAGACCAGCTGAATGTATATTCCCCATCAGGATTCAATAGGTTGACCCCCCCCCCCCCTTCCGCATCCCAGACTCAGCATGTAAATCATTGAATATGACAGGCATCATTATTACATTATAGAGGATTCCAGAGGATCTAATTTAATGATCTGCCTTATTGTGTCTTGCTGCGTTACAAATTCCCGTTGAATTGCGTTGCAGATGTAACCAGTGATAATACTGCATCCATCCATCCATTGCGTTGCGGTTATTCATGCACAACGTCATGAGAAAATCAGTGTAGTTTTTTTTTTTTTCCTTTCATTTCATAGGCCCCCAGTTTACTGAAATGTCATCTCAATGTCTGTGTAAGGATGGTGATGGCTAACGTGCCGTCAGGTAATAAAGTCCTCTTTTTTTCTTTACCTAAACCTAATGTCAGGTAACGGGTTAGGGTTATAATGTTTGCTATTTTTTTGTGCCTTTTGCCCTGGCTTCATTGAGCTGCTTATAAAACATTTAACAACAAAGCTCAACTAATGAGGGGGGAAAAAAAGATTTCAGCAATCAAAACTTGGCGTGCATTCAATCTATCCGTATACTTGACTCCTTATCAACTAATCCTTATAAAGGGAACTCAGGGTCTTGCGATGGAAAAAGCAATGATGTAAGATTAAAGCTCTTACATCATTTGCCAGCATGGCGTCCTCCTATGTCTTACACTAGGGGTGACCAGACGTCCCTGTTTCTGGTGGCCTGTCCCCGGCTGGACCTGTCCCTGGAAATGTCCCTGTTTCAAAAGACAATTACATTTTCTAAATGGCAAAGGTTGTAGCTTGCTTGATGAATATTAATTTTGAGACAGTGGATAATTAGTCTCGTGTCTATCTGCTAGGCTGTGGGCGCAACCTTGCTACATGGGGGTCTATCTATTGGCTTTATACCTTAAAGCAGGCACGACCCGATCATAAACAATCGGCTATCAATACAATATAGATCGATTCCTTATTTGAGTAGCTTACTTTGGCTTGTTCTTGGCTGGTTTACCAAAGCTTAAAACATCATATTAAAACCATTGGACATTTACTGCTCAATATTTTCCTACAGTACTACATTTACAATGATAACAATAGGCAAAATGTAAATATGTCCCTTTTTTTTCCTTTCATGAATAACATCAGATATGTTGTTGATATAGGGACCACCAAATTACAAATGTCCTGTTTCACATTTCGAAAATCTGGTCACCTTATCTTACACAAAAAGTCTTCATAAAAAGCTTGGATGCCTAAGCAGAAATAAGACCTTTTGATTGTTACTTGTGATTTTGTTGTGTTAAGGTTTGATCACAGATAAAAGCTCCTGGGTGGAATTTGTATTTATACTTATTACAATACTACTACTCGTCATACTATGAATGGAGTTTACATTAAAGAGGCTAACAGTGTTGTTTTTACACTGGTTTCCGTAATGATGAAATCACCCTTGGATAACAATGTTGGAGCTTCTAACTTTTACTTAACTGCATTTCTTCATTCTAATAATCTATTATCCTCTTTCTGACATATAAAATGTGGAAAAGAGGACAATCCCAGTAGGGATGTCTAATGGGGTTAATAGAATCACCGTTCATGACATTAATTAAAAGGAATGCAGTGGGTTTTAGTCAACCCCTCTCTCGCCATCACACACCTCGCACAAAATGGTAACCTAACCAAGTCAAGTCAAAGGGTATATGCATACAATACACACATAGAGATGTCTGCCAATTGACAATAATGCTTTTTGAACAGCTGCTCATAAATAGGAGCACCAAAGCACTGCAAATGTCTTGATGAGTCACATCCCCTTGCTTTTAAGCATGCAACAAACAGAGTAATGATTTCAATCATCTGCCTCTCTTCCCTTTTCCTTTCGTTTGTGGCAGAATATAGCAAACTGCTTGAGGCGTCCACAGACAGACCTGGGTATACTACTAGGCCTGTATATACTCATATGATACATAATATGACACGCAAGAGGGTGTGGTCGCTTTAAACATCCAAGTGCACAGCGCACGCCAACATGCTTGGTTAGATTCTGATGGCGATGGTAGTATTGATGGTTTCTGTAATCAGATTATAAATAAGTGCCCAGCCATGTCTTGTTGTGTTAAGGAGACGAACACCGACAGTAAATGACATTGTCTCTCGACTTGTTAACACCCTGCAGTGGGCTGAGCTAGGGAGGAGAAGCGACCGTCTGTTTGGACATGCTATCAATTTGAATTAGTGATCGGTCGTGTTATTTGGAATAGTGATGAATATGATGAGATTATGATTGGGGAGGAGGGGGGGGGGGCGGGGGGGCGTGTGTGTGTTTTTACCTATGACCCTGTATTTTATACAATATCAGGTCAAGGATTTGGAAGTTTTCCATATTGGTATTTTCCACCCTGCAAATATCAGTCCCTACCCCTGTATTTAGCTAAGCACAATGTACATCCTTGACACAATTGCATTATACTGCTTTGGCATTTACCTTTCCATTCAATAATTTCAAAGCTGCTGTATTACGCATTTGATCAGATGAAAGGATTACAGGATTTGCCACCAGAACCATCAACTTCCACCAAACAAACACAAACCGGTAGACAGACGCACACGCACATGCACACACACACACACACACACCATGCACAACACACACACACCACACACACCCATGCACACACCAAACTTGCCGAAAGCCCACTGTTTGGTTAAAACAATTATTTAAATGCACTGTTCTGTGCAGCAGGATAAGTTCTTTAATTCATTAGTAAAATAACATAAATGCTCTGCACCAACTCCTCGGTTTATCGTAATGAAATGGAGTATGTAGAGGTCTATTTTTGTATGCATTAGCGTGGCCTACACCAGGCAAAACTAGGGCAACATTATAGTGCCTTATACACAATATATGATTCATTTACATGTAGCCTACACTTAGGGGACCGTACCATTGTAACCCTGCCTATCTCCATTCTCCAGACTTTAGTGCACATACGTGCTAGCCTATATTCCTCACGCTTAGCTGCCACAGTACTGTATTGAGGTCAATGTGTAGATGTGTGGAGAAACAGCCAGCCAAGACTGACGCATTGCTAGACATAAGGTAATCCATCTTTTATGTGGTCCGCTGATAATCATTGGATAATGTATTTTTATTGTTCAACTACTAGACATGAAGTTAAAGGGACTATATGTCGGATTTTACATGCATGAATCACCTTAAATTGCCAGCATGTAACAGGTTGTTAAAATGAGAGACTCTCTCTGCTGCATAGAATGCCCTGTGGGATGATTTCTATTATATTATATGTATGTTTTGCCAGGAAAAGGAAGAGAAGTGATGTCTAAGCCTGGATAATGGCTTAGTTCTTTTCAGAACTTTTTAGTTTGTACATTTTATGTGCACTATATCCACTCACGCCACTCCCCATTTTCTGTTTAATAACTAACGTTTATTTATGATTATAATATATAATCACTACTGTCTCAGCCCATGGAGCTCACACTCCCAATGCTATCAATGCGCAGTTCACTTTCTGGCCAACAGGGGTCAGTAATGACAATTAATTTCTATTTCTTTCTTACAATACACAGAGTATTCTT